>BJBW01008698.1:24295-38465 GCA_004320125.1 Scolopax mira
ATTAGTAATTTAGCAACAGATACTATAGTAAACATATTAGACACAAGTATCTGATGAATATAACAATTAGATGATGAGGGGATTCCTGGGATATGAATATTAAAAGCAATCCCAGATACTGAAGGGAATTCTTAGTTAGTTATTTAATTTGGAAATATTTACTACCAAGTCACTCCTCTCCCAAAAGGGATTAATTTTTTGGGTGCAGTGCTCATGTTATCCCAATTTGGGGACCAAATTTTATGGGTTTTATCTATTATCTTAATTTGTGCATCTGATTTTGTATTTTGATAATGCCAGGATTCCATAGCACACTTTAAGAAATATTGTACAAATCCAGAAATACAGTCCTGGCCCTGGGGGGTTAGGTTTTCCTCCTTATTATATAAAGGTTCATTCATTTCTTTAACATGTGGATTATGAAAGGTCATTTTTTGCCCATCTCAACACTTCTCTGAACTTGCAGAGTAAATACAGGTATGAAAACAAGCAGGACTAATAAAATAGATAGTCTGGGCTACTGACTGCACTGAGCTCTGACCAAAGCTTGCCCTTTGGGGATTTACACATTTTTAACCACCAGGGTACCTGAAGCCAGATATTATTTTCACAAGACTCCAGCGCTGTTCTCAGCAATTTAAGATGAACGTTCCCAAATTATTCAGAAAGCCAGTCAATGCAAAAATGTGTTTCTCATGTACAGGTCAAATAATAATAAATTCATAGAATCATAGAATGGTTTGGATCCTGATTTGTTGATTTTTAGGCATATGGGTGTGGCTTTGGGTGTTTTTTACATGATTTTTCCTTCTTTGCACTGTACAAAACCCCACATAAACAACAAGGGTGAGATGATCATCTTGTATAACAGTGACCTTTCGACACAGAAACTGCTCTCAAATGTATAATACAAAGAATTTAAGAAAGAAAGATATTTCTTAACTATCTAAATTATATTTATCAGCATTTTTAGTTGGAAGATAAATGTTATGTTTGTTATGTTTATCTTGTGCTCTAGATAACTAAGGAGTTATACTAAAACCTTCAAATAAACTGAATTTAATCTGAATCAAAAAGTCACGCTTTGAGTCAGATGTGATGTCAACTTTGAAATAACAGTGTTTCGTTATGAGGTATTGTTTATGTTTTATAGAGTTCACAGGATCTCTATGAAAGCAAAAAATCATGAAAGCTCCTTTCTGAAAGCATTTGTGTGTATTACATTTATTTAGAGCTAAGCTTTTAGTTGCTTTCTGCTGCTCATTTCCTCAAAAAGAATAGCATGCCCTGATTTGAACAACAAAAATACCACATGGCCCAAAAGGCAGGGTCCAGTTTTCCATTTGGAATGAGTAGGACAGTCTGTTGCAAATGTACTTGTACAGAGATTTAATCAGCTCTTTCCTAGTAAATTATGAAAAAAGATATTCTCAACAAAACTGAGATACAATAGTAGAGTGTGATCCACCCACTCACAGCTGTCTTTTAAACCATGTTTCCTGTCTAGAAGCTACTGTTCCACCAAGTTAGCACGACTTGATGTGAACTATCTTTTGTTATTCTCCTTTTGTGATTTGTCTGGCATTAGAAATGGAGGTAGCAGGAGTTCACAGAATGGCAGAATGACAGAATTACAGAGTGATATGGGGTTGGAAGGGACCTCTGGAGATCATCTAGTCCAACCCCCCTGCCAGAGCAGGTCCACCCAGGTTGCACAGGAATGTGTCCAGGTGGGTTTATAATGTCTCCAGAGAAGGAGACTCCACCACCTCTCTGGGCAGCCTCTTCCAGGGCTCTGACACCCTCACAGGAAAGAAGTTCCTCCTCATGTTTAAATGGAACTTCCAATGTTCAAATTTGTGCCCATTTCCTCTTGTACCGTCACTGGGCACCACTGAAAAAAAGATTGGCCCCGTCCTCCTGACACCCACCCTTGAAGTATTTGTAAGCATTGATCTGTTTCTCCCTCAGTCTTCTCCAGAATAAACAGTCCCTCAGTCTTTCCTCATAAGAGAGATGTTCTAGGCCCCTAATCATCTTTATAATCCTGGAATTAGTGGACACCATCCCAAAGCACTCAAGATCTCAGGACCACCACTGCCTGTATGTTAATAAGAACTCAGTATAGGGCAGGACTGTCCCAGAACTAATGTTTGACTGAGTTTCTCAAACAACCATCTATTTAGTGTTAGTCTATAGAGGCAAAGAGCATCAAAAGGTTCTGTAATCTGAATGATTCAGAGCAATTTCTGAAAAATAAACCCTGAAGAGATGTCCTAGAGTTCCTGTAAGCAGAACAATTTTATATGCTGTGCTGCATAGAGTGCCAGGTTTTGGCCAAAATAATCCCAAAAGATCAGTATATTTTAAGGATTTTTTTCTTGCTTCTTGTTTCTTTTTCCTTCTAGGAGCAGTAAGTCAGCCATCAAGCACTGGTATCTTGCCTTCTCTGCCAAGAAATGCCCTTGATAAGGAGAACAGAGACAAAAGATAGCTCCGAAGATATAAAAAATAGGTGAATTCACTTTAGATATTTAACAAAGGTTGTGGCTGACTGGGACTTCATTCCCCTGGTATAATTCATCTCCCTAAAGAAAAACAATGTTTGTTATGCTCCCTCTAACTACCACTTCCAAGAAAGTGAAAATAAAAAAAAAGGCAACAGCATCCTCAAAGGGAGGACTATTACATATTTTTGGCACTAATCTGCTCCCAGATTGCATCTATTTTTTGAGTATTTTCAAGGCCCAAGAGTAGGGGGACTCCCAGATCCCACATTAGTTCAAAGAGTTAAAATATTCAGCAAGCTGAACTCCTTTCTTTGGCATGTCTATCAAAGTCTTTGAGCCTTTAATGTAATTGAAAACAATTGTCCCAGAGGGGAGGTCTAACATTCTGACCAGTTGCAGTGAAATGCTTGAACTGCCTGAGAAAACTAGAGGGGTTATAAGGATTCAAGGGTAAACTACATGACACGGTCCTGGTGATAATAATGTTCCAGAATTTATATTTATTAATATTGCCTTCTTTTGGTCAGACTCCCACAGGAAATCCTGAGGAGTACATGTCTCTGGCATGTTTTATCTTAGATAGTCCCATCCTTGTGGTATTGCACACTGATAGCAGGACAGAAGAGTACCTTTGAAAATCTCTGGTCTTTATAGAAGCTGCGGATGACAACAAACAGGACCTTCAACACTCTGGGAAGACAATCCATCTACTTTCCTTAGTTATCATTAAAATGTCTTTTAGACATAGGTCATAACTGGAAACCTATAAAAGATGTCTGTGTATTAGGCACTTCCCACAAAGCCTGGTCCCTTGCGATTAAAATTTATCACATTGTTCTTCTGGTTGCAAATACTGCTGATATGTGTCATTACTGCAGAGCGCTGCTCATAACATTTTGACTTTAGTCCAAACATTTTTTAAAATTCTGAGTTTCCCATAAAGGACCCACTCCCGAAGTTTTTAAAGACGCCGATTACTTTAAAGTTTTTAAGGCTATTTTAAAGGTTATTAACTATTTTATTTTCCTGTTAAACATTCACTTACACTGACAAATAGCTTGATGGGAAGCCTCACATTCCCCTCTCTGGTCCCTGGGATGTAGCAAAGAGCAATTATGGCGCATAAAATTATACAGCCTTATCAGTTTATAAGGCAGTTTATAAATACTCCATCTTCCTAAAAGCCCTGTCTTGACTAAGACTGGTGTCTCTAACGCTGCATCTTAGTGGGGTTCTCTTTGAAAGACTTGACGGTTTTGCTTTTTTAGAAATATTGAACATGATTTTAACTTGCATGTTTACTGGAAAGGAAACACAGCATAACTACTGTTTTATTCTTGCCTTCTTGCTAGAGTGAACTTACTGGCTGCAAGCAATGCTAAATCTCTAGCTGTGGGCAGCAAAGTCTTTTTATTTTGCCAGTCTTCCTAAGAAGAACAGGTGACAGAGGGGTCTATTTCAGTATTGTTTACTCCATCGGTACCAATTTACTTAAACCACATGAGGGAGTCACAGATTTTTACACCTGCGCTGTGGCTTTAGGCCAGGTTAGGCCTGGATGCTGTGAGCATCCAGATGATGCTTCTGCAGGGCGCAAAGTGTCACTCCTGTCCTGAGCTCATAACTCAGGCATAAAATTCTTGAATGCATGCATCTGGATCAGGTGGTTTTAGGGACTCTGTCTCAGGTGGGGATGTGGATAACTGACATCTTCCTGCCTGGGACCTTGCTCCACAAGGCACTCTGTAAGGAGCAGCTGAGTCTGGCAACGAGCAGACAGGGGACAAAATAAGGACTGACACTGGAAGGAAACAGTGATTTCAAGAAGTTGCCCAGAGAAGCTGTGGCTGCCCCATCCCTGGAGGGGTTCAAGGCCAGGCTGGATGGGGCTTGGAGCAACCTGGTCTTGTGAGAGGTGTCCCTGCCCAGGGCAGAGGGTTGGAATTGGATGATCTTTAAGGTCCCTTCCAACACAAATCATTCTGTGATTCTCTAAGTATCAGTTTGCAGGCAGGAGGACAGGAATGTTACATGTGTGAAAACTGATGTAGAAACCAAGTAAAAAAGCCCATATTTTACATTCAGCACTCACCATTTTATTCTGAACAGCACTATAGTCAATATAGTTGTTAGAAATCTTAACTTCTTGTCACTCACCTTCTCATGTCTGCCATTTGCTGTTTCATCCCCCTTTTCTACTTCTCTGTGCTTTTCTTCTCTAACCAAAAGAAGCCACAGTTCCCATCGGAGGGACATCTTGTCCTCTGTAAGTTAGGGAGCACTACAGGGGGAAAAAAAAAGCAAACCAAAGCTGAAAATGTGAGAGATCTCTGCCTCATCTCTCTGATTGTTCTCACTAAGCAGTATCTTTGAGAACTATAGGAAAAATGTGAAAAAAAAAAAAAAAAAAAGGAACTTTCAGATATCTGAGCAGAGGGCAAAGTGCCTCTTCTTGCATCTTTGGATTTCACAGTATCTTAAAATAAATGAAGAAAAAAAAATCCCCTTCACCTATGGCTCAGGAAATAGAACCATTCCTTCTCCTTATTCCTAGACAGCACCACAGCACTTTCTGTAAAACCAGTGACAGAAAAAAAACCTAATTTTGCTCATGTGTGAATGGGCTGAAGCCTGACTCAAAGACCATTAGCGTCCCTTGGGCAGCCAATGCATGCAGAGGGCTTTGGATTGGGCTCTACAGGATACTCAAAAGCACTCAAAAGGCATTTATTTCCCCTGGCCATGCCCTCCTCACAGCAGTTCCCACAAAGAGCACAGCTCACTGCCTATTTTGACAGAAGCCCTGGAAACAGCATGTATAGTATTAGAAAGCCAGATGATAGAAGGCGTTGGATTTTGCCCTTTGATACATTTCCAGTAGAAACGTGTTGGTTCCCTTCCCCTAAATGTTTTTGGATGGATTTCACATAGAATTAGGGGCCTTTATGGGGACAAGCATCCCCTCTCCTTTTACACCAAAGGTGCTCCAGCGTGATGGCCGTGCTGCTGAGAAACATGGTGGATGGTGCCTCAGGGACAAAGTCTACATGATGGTAGAGCCAGGAGGTCCAAACTTCAACTCCACCCAGAAACTCTGGGGACTCTCAGTGACTCGGATCAGAACAGAACAGCCTCAGAAAGAGAGGAAAATAAGGTGGATGTAAAGAAGAGAGGGAAAGTCAGATCCAGGCTGGGTTGCATGGGGGCCCCCAGCACATGAATACGAGAATTCCGCTGGCCTTGTGATGTTTTGAAAAGTAAACTATGGAAGAAAGACCAGAAACTTCAAAGAAATTCCTGATTTGGAAATTGTCTGATGTAAAAGGTGTTAGTATAGAGGAGGGTAGAGAAATAGCCTGTTCTCAAAGGCACTCTACAAGAGGTCAAATGTTGGTCTGGCTCATATGGCCATTTTTTCCAGTTGTACAGTATATTGTGTAAACTAAATATAATGTAAAGATGCAAAAGCTTCCAGAAATGTCATCTTACAGACATTTGCTTGGATGCAATCCATGATTATGTGAAAACATTTACTTTGAGATCTAAAAGCCATGGGTTACGTGGGTGTTCTGTACATTTTGCATTGGAACTTACTCTATAGAGCCAGAAAAGACTGGGAGTCTTAATTTGAAGTGACTTGCATCCATACCCTGTCCTGCACTGTACCCAAATGTAAATGTAGGTGAGTTTATGTCACAGAAGGAGGGAATGGTTCACGACCTATGGGAAAGAACTGCCAAAAACCTTTACGTGTGGCTGGGACCTCAGTCAAATCCCTGCTGCCAATCTCATGCTTGCAATTGCCCCCAAGAAAAATAGAAAATCTCTAGACAAGAAACGGGTAGATTTTTCCAAAAGAGTGATACTTCTTGTCTGACTTTTGAGCCAGGCTTCCCAATAAGTTCTCATATGACAGGGCATGCACGACATTAGGCTCAGGTAAGGATGTGCCCTTCAAGGGGCAGAGGCTAGGAAATGCCTTTTTAGTAAGAGTTATTCTATTAAATCATTATCTTGGACCTCCTGCAACAAGCACCAAACCAATCTGCAATGCAGACTTTTACAGAATCACAGAATCTTCATAGTTAGAAGGGACCTTTGAGATTATCAAGTCCAATCATACACACACACACACAAAAATCCCCCAAACAATCTCAGGCACTAGAGCATGCCCTGAAGAGCCATGTCTACACGTTTTTTAAATACCTCTAGGGATGGTGGCTCCACCACCTCCCTGGGCAGGCTGTTTCAGTGCCTGACCACCTTCTCAGGAAAGTAATTCTTCCTAATATCTAATCTAAAACTCCCCTTTGCTGCCTCTCAGTCTTAAGCATATTTTTGTGATAAGCTGGACCAAGCAGGATTCAGTGACTCATCTGCCTCTACTCTTGAGTCTATTGAATTTCCCACTTATTCAAGCATCTCAATAACTCTTTACTGTTTGCAATTCGCTTTATATTTAATAAAAGTAAAAAGTTAAGGAGCTATCCTCTCTGTGCAGCCAATACAGAGATGCCCTAGAGCTGCCTGTGCTGGTTCCAGAATTGCAAGTTGTGCAGCCAGATCTTTTAAAGTTCATCTAAATAGATCATGGCATCATTGTTAAACATACTCTCCAGGGACTTCACCTAGTTGTGATTATACAGAGTTGTACAGCTCTAGGTAATATAATGGTTCTCTTGTAGCCAGCTGGAGGATCTGTGGCACCTGGTGTAAAAGGTGTTTTGAAAAGTACTCAGGAGTCTTCAGCAACAGCCAAAAGCGTGTCCTTGGTTCTCCCGGAAGTTTTGGACCTCAAATACTCTTAACATAATCATACCCACAAATCATCTGTGCAAATCATGAGAAGAGAAGTCAGCTCCAATAAGTGAGAATAAAATGGGTTTGAAGTTGGTTTGTATCTCTCTGTCATCTTGAATGAACACTAGGGGCAGCAGGGAAATAGAAGTTATCTTCTAGCAAAATGTATTTCATCATTACAGCTTCAGTGATGGAGTGCTATAAAGTCCTGTACCCAGCTGTGGCATGGGAGAAATAAGAGTTTAGGAGCCATGGAATCATAGAATTGTCTAGGTTGGAAGATCATCTATTCCAACCATCAACCTAACACTGGCAAAAGCCATCACGAAACCATATCACTAAGCACCACGTCTGCCTATCTTTTAAATACCTCCAGGGAGGTGACTCCACCACTTCCCTGGGCAGCTTCTTCCAATGCTTGATAACTCTTTCAGTGTAGAAGCTTCCTAATATCCAATCTAAACCTCCCCCAGTGAAGACTGAGGCCTTTTCCTTTTGTCCCATCACCTGTGACTTGGGAGAAGAGACCAACACCCCTCCCCCGGCTACACCCTCTTTTCAGGGAGTCATAGAGAGTGAGGTCTCCCCTCAGCCTCCTTTTCTCTAGGGGCAACACCCCCAGCTCCCTCAGCCTCTCCTCACAAGGCTCGTGCTCCAGACCCCTCACCAGCTTTGTTGCCCTTCTCCGGACACTCTCCAGCCCCTCAATACCTTCCTTGTGGTGAGGGGCCCAAAACTGGACACCACACTCAAGGTGGGGCCTGTCCAGCGCCCAGTACAGGGGAATGATCACTTCCTTAGTCCTATTCCTACTTCTAAAACCACCACTTATGACAGATCTCAAAGGCACCTTTGCGTTTATTGGTGATGCGTGTACTGGATTACAGAGATTTGGTTTTGAGAAGAAGGTCAGAAATAATTCAAAACCCAAAGTCATTGCTTTAATGCATTAATCACTTATCTTTGCAACACATGGGGAAAGCTTTGTTTACTTCACATCTTCAGAAATGGGTCTTGAATTTCCACTGTGTGAAGATTTAATCATAACTGTGAAAATTGGCAGCATAAGTGTGCCCTTTCATTTAGTGAATGTATGTGTGAAAAAAAAGGGGCCCAAGTGGCACACCTTGATGTTTTGAACTCCTATTATACTCAGGCATATATGGATTCAGTTTCTAGTAGAACAGACCAAAAACCTATGCCGAGGCCCTTGTTTTACGTTCACTTTAACATTTTGAGCCCACATTAGCTGAGGTCACAGCTGAAAATAAACCAGTCCTGTTCTACCTATTCATGTGCCAAGAACATCTTCACCTTTTGTATCAAAAATCAACACAAATCTAAGCAAAATTAATTATTTCCTTTTTTTTTAATTGAGCAGCACAGGACTGCTGACTTCTGGCTTGTCAGAAGTCTGGCTGATTTTGGTTTAGTGGATGTGAAGCTACAGACTCTCTTAGCCCAACTTGAAATCTCTTTATGTCATAGTGCCTGCAGGGTATTCTCATTTGCTGCAGACTCTGGGAACAGCCTCTCCTATTTTGGGATCAGATGGCTGCTTCTCAAAATTGGTATTTTCTTGGGAAAAGTTTCTATTTAGGGAAGAAAAAAATTACTTCTAGAAATGAAGACATTAGCAACACCGCTGATGGACCTGAATCTCAGAGGGAAGTCTCAGTGGTGGAAACATAGGAAACAGCAGGGTGAAATGGGTGTAATTAAAACCTTGATTAGTTGAGGGTTTGTTTAGTTTCATTTTTCCAAAATCATGACCCACACTTGGCTCTGAAATTGAATCTGGATCTCAGTTCTGGAATTTCATCGCTTCTTAATGGTGCCAACCTTGTGTTTTCACTAGCTGTACTGTGAAGTTTGGCATTTTTATCAAAAACCCAAATCTGGAGATAACAAGTAGTAAGAACAGCTTTCATTAACACTAACTATAACAGTTTTTACAGTAGCAAAGAGTAATTTTTAAGCCAAAATTTATCTTTGAGACTTGGAGACCCAGAGCATTTAAGGCAATGCCATCTAGTTATCACAGCTGATATTTTCCCTACAAAATGCAGCAACTCAAATAACAACTAATGATTCCAAGCTGGATTTGCTTCCTAATTCTGAAGTGGATTAGGAAACCTACTCTTCATTTTGCAATTTAGCCTCTTAAATCCTATTATTTAGGCATTTTTATGTCTATTTTACAGCTATATATAAACACTGCTATTCCGTATTTTAAATGATCTCTTTGCAGTTTCTACATTTTCATGCATTTTACATTTATAAGCTTTTATTCCTGGCATTTCCATCTGCTTCCAAAAATACACTTCAATATCGCCGATGCCAATAAATCTTTCTCCTTCCATTGACACCATGGAGAGGTAGTGAATTCCGTTAAAGAGGGCCAGCCTCTGTTCACTTATTTTAAGGAAGCTTTATAGGTTATGAAGTCTTAGCCTCTGAACAAGATTTAGATTCACACTTAATATTCAGTACAAAAAGTATTCATACCAGTCCCATTCCACACTGGATAACAAACACAAATGTTCCCTTTCTACTCTGGTATCATTATGCTACAAAACACCCCACCAGGATTCTTACTTACACAGTTACAGATCACAGAATGATACAGGGTTGGAAGGGACCTCTGAAGATCATCTAGTCCAACTCCCCTGCCAGAGCAGGTCCACCCAGAGCAGGTTCAGAACCATTAATACCCCCCCCTTTAAGTATTTACAGGTGTTAATCACACACACACACACACACACCCCCCTCAGGCTTCTCTTCTTCACACTAAAAAGACCCAAGTCCCTCAGCCTTTCCTTGTAAGACAGACTAATTATCTTTGTAATCATTCATTGCAGGCCACTCAGCTATGCAAGGTCTCTGAAAGAATGACCAAACTATGAACCACCTAATCAATAGCTAGGAGACAAGGTCAGGGCTGGGCCCTGTTCATCCACACAGCTTAATTACTTGGTCAGTCCCTAATTTGGTTTTTAGACTGTTCCAGGGAGCTTTTTCCCAGGCTTGGTACAGTTTTGTCAGATCTTCACTCCAAGAGCCACTCTGAAATGCCTCAGGATATACCACACCTGCCCTTTCTTTCCTGCTCTAAAGCACCAGTTAGGTGCCCACCACAATATTTTGGACACCTCAAATTAAAAAGTATATACAAAAGGGCATTTTTATTTCAGGGGAATAGGCAACACAGAGAGTTGTTATGTTGTGTGCACGTGGTCAGTCTGCTCCAGAGCAAGTGGGGCTGGAGCAGGGCAGACACAAGTCTATGCATCCCGTGTGGAATCCTAACCCTCTTTTACTTGGCAATACACATATAACCCATGGATTATACAGTTCAGTGCTGAAGCTCTCACCTTGGGTACTTGCAGCATTAAGAAATCGAAGACATTTTCTGTACTCTGTGAGAAAACATGAGAATTTTTTCTTTCACTATTTTTTTCCAAATATTTTTTTCCTATCTACAAACTTAGTGCTCTTTTACTCCAAACCCTTGATTTCCGCGACTCTGATGGATCATGTTTTTCTCAACTCTTTTTTGAGCCTCTGTCTTATCAGGCTTCAGTGCAGGTCATTAGTCTCTAATGAATTTTATAGGTCTTCTGGAGAATGTTTCTAATATGTTACAAAGATTCTGATAAGCTCTCTATTCATTTTCCATCCTAAAGCATGACTCTCCGGGGGTGAAACCACTTCCCGAGGTTGTTGGGTTGTTTAATGCCCACGTATTTATTTCTGAAAGGTCAATAAGAGCAAGCTGGCTGGCTTGGAAAGAAGGAACATAATTGCACCCATTGTTTAAAACCCGATGTACTGATTGCAGTCAACAGAAAGATGGAAAGCTCCTCTTTCGCTGAAGATATTCTGAGAACAGTCGTGATTGCATGAAGCTCCACATAAAATAGTAACCGCTCTCTTTTCAGAGAGCTTTTCACCTCCTTGTGTTACACGCTGTACAAAATGGGCTGAAACAGTCAAACAATCCAAATGACAAGAGGTGATTTTTCCCTACGTGGGGTGGTTTTTTCTTTTCAGAACAATCTACGTTGAAGTGGGGCGGCACCACTTATTTTTGACCTTATCCAACAAGCTCCCACTGTGACTGGTTTTCTTTCTTAAATGTTCTGAAGCTTGAAGCTGTGAAGTGGGGGGAAATATAGTTAGTAACAAAGAGTCTCTAACTTAGGAAAGTTTTTCAGAGTTTGTTCTAGTGAGACATCTAGCTGCTTTTGTGTGCTAGTATCAGTGTGAAGCAGAGAGAATATGGTTGCATCTAAAGCTGAAAGTTTCAGATGCAATTAGGAATAATTATATTTTTAATTATTAGCAAGAGGAAACTCAATGATCACATCCCTGTCAGGGCCCTTTAACCATGTGCAGGTTCCAGCAAAAATAATCAGATTATTCTCGTCCTTAAGAGTTAAGTGCTTTTCTGGAGTGGGATCTGTGTGAGAGAAAAAGGGCCAAGTCTACCCAGCTGCGAGCCTAGTGAGCTTACGCCAGGTTTGAATCCACTCCAGGAAAGATAAATGGCTGCGTATCCATAATTTACAGGACTATAAATATCAAGAACACTGCTGATGTCATACTGGAGCGCGCAGTCCTCCATCAGGTACTGTTTCCGTTGGCTATGAGATGAGTGCCTTCTAGAAAAGGGCTACGGGACTGAGCTGCCACAGCTTATTTTAAAATTTTCTTCTGAAAAGCCTGTACGTCCCAGTTACTACCAGTTTTTCCCATTGACCAATTACAGTTTATTTTAGCAGTGCTTTTTGTTACACAGTGTGACCGTAGCAGCTTTGGCATTCAGAAGATTAAATGCTGTCTATCGTCTTCTCCACTTCTTTGTGCTGGACCCTTATTGAGATTGCAGCTTTTCAGAGCTAAATTTTGGGCTGACCCATTCAGTGGTGGGGCTCCCACCAGAAGCGTGGCACCTGGAAGGAAAAACAGGCACAAGAGGGGCAAAGGGGCAAGTAATATTTTGAGCTCATTCATGGTCGGAAGTTACTACATCTTAATTAGTCAATAACTGCTTTGGTTCCAGTTCTTGGCATGTTCAAACTGTGCCTCCAAAAGAGAACACAAAGGGTCAAAAACCTAGACATTACTTCTTCATTATAAGGATGAAGTTTTAAAAAGTCCAGGGCTTTTATTCTGAAATTTACTGTGCATTCTTTATTTTGGCAGGTCTGAGATAAACCAGCAAACATACTAATGAAGACAAGAACTGTCCTGAGGAAATACCTCCTATTAGTTAATAAGCAGACACAGTGGCCTGGATTAGGAAGGAACATGACAACATTGTTGAAAATGAAGATGTGTATCCCAGGCGAAGCCAATGGCTTCACAGAAGCCAGAGCTGTGGAACCTGCTGCTGCACATCAGGATTCCAGGAGAGGAAATGAACATTACGCATGGTGAGAGCAATAATACACCAGGGTGAGATAAATTTACTTCTTAACTGCATTTCATCTTCAAAATTTTAAAGTAGCATTTCTGTCCTGAGAGAGAGTCCAGAAGATCATCTGGCTGATGCAACGCTGTCTTCCAAATGGAGAGATGATTGTCAGCTCTCTGGTTTGCTAACTTTTATCTTCACTGATAAATGAACGTTAAGTGGTCAGTTGTTGACAAAAGCCCTCTTTTTAATTGGATATGTGAACTGGACCTTACATAACCTGGCAACGTACTATCATCCCTGGAGCTTGTCACTCAGATAAAACCATCTTGGCTCATTCAGGAATGTGGGTGTTCAGTGTCTACATTTTTGCTATTTGGAGGGGAAGACCACAGACAAATACACTCTGACATAAGGAGAGAAAATAATCCAAAGTTTTGCTTCAGTTGGAATTATCCCGAAATAAGCAATAACCAAGGAAACCACATTTGAGTCCAACTTGATAAAGTTGCGTAGCTCCTGCACTGACCCATTGGAACTGGTTTGTCCATTGGTCTGGGAGAAGATCTGCCAGAGAACAGGACAAGGCAAAGAAGCCCCTTAGCTGAGGAACACTGCTGTCTCTCCATCTCTCCATGTGCTTCCTGGGGAAAAGAAGTTCAAGATGTCACTAAATAGACTGTGCCAACAGCTGCCTAATCTTTCTTCACTCGTGGTGGGTCCACTAGTAGAAGGAACTTGCCAGCACTGTCTCTTTTTTGAACAGAGCTCCAAGATATATTCTAAGAGAAACTCAACTGCTGTGAAAGCTAGAGTTCATGAACTGCATATTTTTCCTTCCTTTTTGTTTTGTCTTCTGGATTTCTTTTTAGCTGTTGATTTATCACCCAGTCTTTTTTAATGCTTAAATTTTTGTTGTGGAATTGTTGCCGGTCTGTATGAGGGTCAGTCAAAGTCCCCATCACAACAGATAATACTTCAGACGCTCCTCCTGCAGCCTCAGAACAGCTTCAGATGTTCCCTGCCAAGATGACAGCTCCAACCTAGTCCCAACTCCTTGCCGATCCCCCAGTCCTACCAGTGCTGAGTCCTGCACAGGAGGTGGCAGGCTGTCCCATGAACTCTCCTCACCCCGAACTCCTTAGGATAGCCAAAAGAAAACTGGTACTTTCACATAGATGTCATTACTGACTTTGCCAGTTTCCTGGGAATTGTTCACAGACAATTGCTCACAGATGGGCACCAGAATCATGGAATAGAATCACAGAATGGTTTTGGTTGGAAGGGACCTTAAAGATCATCCAGTTCCAACCCCCCTGCCCTGGGCAGGGACACCTCCCACCAGACCAGGTTGCTCAAAGCCCCATCCAGCCTGGCCTTGAACCCCTCCAGGGATGGGGCAGCCACAGCTTCTCTGGGCAACCTGTTCCAGGGTCTCACC
>BJBW01008700.1:0-193173 GCA_004320125.1 Scolopax mira
GACAACATCCACTGCCCTCTTCTCATCTATCCAACCAGTTATCATCACCAGAAAATCTCTTCACATTACTTCACAGTTTCCAGTAGCAAGGTATCAATTCCCCACTATGAAAGTAATACTTTTGGTGAAACATAGCCAGTTTGACAACTGTTTTTATCACTGACCTGAAAGACCTGCATTGCTTAGAAAGTATTCTGGGATGCCTTACAACCCTGGTGCATCTCAATTAACTCAGTTCTCTTGAATGCTCATGGCTCTATCATGAAATCGCAGATTCCATACACCCATAAGTAAACCCCAAGAGTACACCCAAGAAAGACATTGTTAGCAGAAATTCCACTGAAGCTATGGACCAGAAAAGCAGTTAACCCCATCATACAGGTTTTGTCATTGCTCCTGGTCAATCTGGGCAGAGCCAGCCTCAAGCAGGGACAAAACTGCTGTGTAGCTTCCCACAACCTGCAACTCCCTCCTGTAATGCAGGAGCTTTTTCTATCTACTTCCTGGTGTTCAGGATAAGAGGAGACACAGTTTTCTCACAAGCCTCTCCATTCCTGCCCTGAACATGATGCTGGTAGTCAAGAGCCCTGCCTCTGAATTCTCCCATAAATTCGGGGCATATACAAACACAGTCACGTCATTCACAATTAGCTGGGTTACTGTCATAACAATGTGACTTACCAGCATAGGTAGCAGCCCTCTCCAAATGTTCGTATAAGATCTTCCAGAACTGTTTATTCTCCATTTCCTTTGCATGAGAACTAACAAACCATAAGACAGCATGAAATTAAAAGAGAAAAAAAGTGCCATGCGTCACCAGGCAAGTTAACAACTAACACAATCAGAGGCTTTGATTACTGCTTTAATGTGGGTGTCCGAAAGCAGGACATCTGCACAATACAGCTGTAGCATTTCCCTTGACTTTACTCATGGATCCCAAATGTCAATTGTTATTAAAATAATCTGTTTGTGTCTCATGACTTCAAATGAATTCAAATTAAGTAAAATGTTCTCAAGCTTTCTACTGACTTCTGTACAGTAACATCACATAGAACCAAAGGGAGAATTAGCATGGACATACCTATTGAAGAGCTAGCTTAATATTTTTTTATTAATTCTCTAGTTTGAAGGGGGAAATCCCATCCTTTTAAATCATACAGCAGAGGGGAAAAAACAAGGATATAAAGTCAAGCTAAAAGCAGACATTGATTTCAGTATTTAGATTAGCTGTCACTATGATAAGTCATAGTGGAGGATTTAGAGGAGGATTTAGAACTTTTCCAGTAAAGTCGGAGAAGTCAGAGATGGAGAAACTGAGAGGGACTTCTTGGTCCTTTAAGCATTTGTGAAATGCTAATCAAATCCTGATACCTTTGACTCAAAACTCTGATGCTACTTGACTACATTGGTTGCTACTTGTTGCTAGTTCCCTTTAATACTAAGAAAAACCAGAAACTTGTAAAGTAAGAGTCTACATGGGTTGTGATTTATTTGAGAGACCAAGTTTGTTTCAGAAGATTTCACATGAAGGTTCTCATGCACAGATCTCTCCAAATCAGACATTTTTACCTCAGCTTTTGTTCACAGACCAATGGAAGGAACGTTCTGTAAGACAACCACAGATTGCAGCATCCAACAGCATATACTCACGTTATGAGTTCAATTACAGGATCCCAAAGAGGGCTGAAGTTAATATAAAGCATTCCCAATAAATACCGAAGAGGTACCTAGAATAGCATACAATACCATCTTTACTATCTTGTTGAAATGTAAAAAGCAATAGTTAAAGACCAAAAAACCTCTTCTAGGCCTTTTCCTCTCAAAGAAGAAACTTTGATCAAACAAGTTCTCAAAAGTACTAGAAGTAATGAAGCAAGTCACACACACCATCATTCCTTGTTTCATAGCTGCACAAGGGAATCTAGAGCCCATTTACTATAAACTGCACTGAGATGTAGTCACTATACCTTACATCCCATGAACATGCATAAAGCAGTTCAGCACAGCAGATCTGGATTGCCTGCCTCCTCTTGAACTTCAGGGCTGCCACAGCAGCATTAGGGGGCTCAGAAAGGGGAAAGACTGCCCTAAGGAGTCCTCATCACACTAGGTCTAGAAGCATGTCCTTTAGTCTGGCTCCCTGTTGACCTACATGCCCTAGGACTGACTCACAGAAGCTTACAAGTTAGGGTAAAAAAAATATCCAGGTACAGCAACAGTCAGAAAAATAATTTAAAAAAATCCAAACCCTCCCACCAAAGCCATGATCATTTAATTAGTAAAATTGTGACCCTTCCAACATCTAGAATGTGAGGTCCCCTTTAGCTCAGCATCAGAGGAGATTCAACAGTCATATGCATACTAGATTTTCACCCTGCAGCAAGATCCAGAGGTGAGGCTCTCCAAGGCCCAAGGGAGTCCTACCAACATTCAACCATGCTGCGAGTACGGCAAGGTCATGATTTTAAATTTGCTCACAACACACTTCTCCCTGGAAGATCATTTGCCTTCCTTGCCATGATATCAAAACTTGATTGATCTGGGTGTGGGTCATTTATCCAGATACCACTGTTCTACTAAATATCCAAGAAAACACAATAGTTCCAAGGACAACTGGAATAAAGGAATGTGACAGCTGCTTTTTGGTAACAACTACTTACCTCCTGCAAAGATGCATTTGGTATTGCAGACTGCACAACGTCATATCTTAGTTTCCTCAAATGGAGAAGTTTCTCTCTGTAATCGTTCACTGTTGCTGGCACAAGTTCTGCTTGGAGCAATATGGCAAACACTGGCTGGACTTCCCCTGTGCCATCACCCTGAACAAATAAGTGACATGCATTTTGTTAGAGTATCCTTTTCTCATTGAAAGGAATTTCAACAAAACTACAGAGTCCCAGCCATTTTGGAGCAAAGAACAAAATCAAGGGACTTGCTCTGTTTTCCACCACTTAGGCATCAAAACTCACACACCTGAAAACATCAGGAGGTGGGGGGACAAAGAGATAGAACTGGAATATGAAAGCACAAAAAAACTCTACCAGACTCATGCTTTGTTTCTGCAAAGTGGAAAAAAGTTCACACACAACATCAAACACAAATGGTTTTGAAATGTTAAATGAAACATGTCATCCCTACCTCAATCTGTGTAGAAGGTGGATTCTCAAAACGGTTTAGAATTCGGATAGTCAATAGTCGGACCTATCCAAAGAGGAACCATGTTAGAAGCATGCCAGAGAATGCAGGCTACAGACACAGACACATACACACCTACACAGAGGTTAATGTTTTGCACAGGCGTTTGATCTCAAATAGATTCCTCCTGGAACTGAGAAACCGATGAGTTCCTGTACTCTAGCAGGCAATTAAAAATGAATACATTAGGGTCCTGCTCCAGTTCACTTCTAAGGAAGAGGCAATCCCTCTAGTGCTAAAAGTTAACCTCTGTTAACTCATGTCGTCCAACAGCCTCTTAGAAATGGACACAGTCCATACTACAGAAGTAATTGCTTTACTAAGTCTCCTGTTTCGCCTTTAGCCTTTGTCATTTAACTCAATTTACTTAAATTGCATTGCTAAAATACAAATCATCTTGCCCACGCTCAAGAAAGTAGATTACCTTGGAAACACCAGTGGAAATATTAGGTTGCAACTTCTCAAACAAGTCCATCAGGTTCCCTTGGGAAAGGGGATCCTGGCATCCACACAATGCCAACCTTGTGAAATAGAGATCAGCTAACAGCAATGCTGAGGGGTCCGAAGGGAAAGTGCTAAAACAACAGAGTGTGTTATTAGCATACAGTGAGCACTACAGTAATACAGGTATTTGAAAATAAGGCAGTAGAGACAATAACAATATCCAGGGAAAATTCCACAGGACTTCAGACTCTGCTGGCACTGGCAGGATAGTGAAGTCAGACTTCACCAGCACACTGGCTTGCAGCCTCAAAGTCTAATCACCTATGACAGCCCCCAAGCAGCATAAGATTCCTCATTTGCATTAATCAGGCTTGTCAGGCTGGGGTTAGCAGGGTGGATCCACACACACACAGCTGCAGGAAACAAATCTGCATAGGTCAGACAGGGGCTGTTGCTACTGCGCAGATGCCCAGTCAAGTGTTCAATCTCAATAGAAAAGAAATAATCTAGGCTTAGGTGAGACACCAGGAGTCCTGCTTGCCCACAGGGAAGCCTCCTTCTGCTACATTATAGTCCTTGCTCCAAGGAGGTTTCACACCCCCACCCCAAAGCAGGCAGAAAAACACTAGACTGAAGCAACCTGCCAAGACTTCCTGCCTGATCTGGGCAAGCTGTTTTATATCCATCATGCCTCAGACATGAGCACCATGATTTCTTAACTGAGCAGGATGTTTTGAAGTTCAAGCCACCAAAGACTTGGAGAGGCTCCAGCCCAACAGTGATGGAAGATGGCAAGTTCCTCAGGATTTGCTGGAAAAGGATCAACGGTCTCCCTTGATCCTTCCACCACTCAGTTATGTGTGCTAATTATAGTATAATAGAGCCACAATAAATAAATAGGAACATACAAAACCTCCTCCCACTGTGGAGCAAGCACACACATGGGTATGTAAGGACACGGAGGACTCCCAACACCACCGACAGACTGCACAAGTTCAGGTTTCTGACATAACTCAGAAAGTACTGTTCCTGTCTCTTCTATCATTATAACAAGAAGACACAGTTATAAGCATAACATTCTTAGGTAAAACTTATTTGACACACTACCCTGCAGCTGCCTAAGAAAGCTTCAGTTTGCAGAGAAAATACAACTGAAAAGGCACTACATGCCTGGTTTTCCAAACAGAGCCTACAACACTGCTACTGTACACATCCACAGGACTGAAGCAACGCACTGGCCTAACAGAACAGTCAACACACAGAGAGGCACTTAACAACCCCCTGCACAACGGCAGAGCCACCTCTTTGCTCTACCAAGAAGAATCACAGAGGATCACATAACAGGTAGAGTTTACTTACGCCACCAAGCTCTTGACACGCTCCACGGGTAACAAATGGAGTATTTCAGAAGACTCCGCCAAACTAAGAAGAGTACTCACAGCTTGGCAGGCCACAAACAGGCTTCCTGAAGCAGAGAGAGAACAAGAACAGCCCGTATATTTACTCAGCTCTCAATGACTTGGGTTTGTATGGTGCATGCCTATCCTGAAAAGGCTGGAGTCACAGAAACAGGGTAACAAAGGAGTCCCAGAACTAGCATGTGTATTTTCTAATTACCATTATCATAACCCATAAAGGAAATACTCCTCTGACTGTCAAAGTAAATGCCTACTCCAGCGAGCCAGCACAGAAAGCCATGAGCAGCTCCCAGTTTGCATCTGTTTCAATCACACCCACAAACACAGGGAGCAGAGACCTGGAGCTAAGAACTGCTGCAGGAGTCTCAGACAGCTCTATGCTACAAATGACACTCAGAAATGAAGAAATTGCCCAAACTGATAGAAATGCAGGAAAACAGAAGTAAACTTATGTACTGATGCTACTACACAGGTGTCTATAAGCTTCAGCCCTTCAGCAATGCACTACTGTATGAAATCTTCAAAGCTGACTCATGTACTTAAAGGCTGAACGTTTGTTAGCTAGTAGAAAGCTTTTGATTTATTTTGTTGCAGCAATCACGTCTCCTTCCTAAACCTCTTAGCCTCCTTTAGAGATGGAGGGTTTCCCAGAAGCACAGGAGAGTCAAAACCCTTCCAGGGAAACAAGGGGAATGGCAAGTCCTTTCCCCTGCCATTCCTAAGTTAGAAAGTGGGTTGTTTAAAAAAAAATAATGAAAATTCCTCTCTTCTTTATCTCTTTCCAAGCAGAAGAAACACTGTTCCTAAGCCAGGCAAACTGAAAAAAAGTTTTTAAAGGATATAATTTTCTTGCATACTGCCAGCTGCCATGGTAAAGAAGGGGAAGTGAGCATTCATTTCCCATTTATTCATTTGAAAATATCCCTCTATTTCAAGTTGCTTAATACCCCAGGTGTGTGCTAAATCCTGCTCACCATTAACCTCCACAAGGAGCTTCTCAGAGAGGAAAAAAAACATTAAGTAATGGCAGGATGAAGCTTTCTGCATCTGTGTGAGGGCACAGGTTCCAAACTGTAATCTGCATGCCATTTGGTAGGAATATGTCTGTACTGGGCAAAGACAGCAGCTCTCATCTCGCTGTGGATGTAAATACATGATCAATAGGGTAAGCACTTCCAGGCAGGCAATTACCCCTAAAGAGCTGCCAGGGGTAACTTGCTGTTGCTCTGTTCACAGGCCAGCTTCCCTGTACTCCTGCAGCAACTGTAGAAAAACACCCCATTCTAGGACTTGCACTTTGGCTCAGGCTACAGAGGCCGTGCAGCTTCAAACAGGGTGCGCCAGGCTGGGGCTGCTGTGCACGGGCAGTAAGGACAGGCTGGAGTCCTAGTAGGGGTGGAGGATGAAGAAAGCGTCCAGGAACCCTAGTTTGGGAGGATAGTGAGGAAAATCAAGCAAAGAATGAAGCAAGAGGAGGCAGGAGTGTAGTACTGAGAGTGCACTTGCTTGCTTTCTTTCTGTTGTGGGCAACAGGAAAAACAGCAACCTGCCTCCTGCACATGCACAGAGCTGGTGCAGAGCAGCTACTGCTGCCACCAGAGACCCAAGGAAAAAAAACTTTGGGTATTCTTTTTTCATCATAAAAATAATCACAGCAGCATGCAAACCCAACAAACAGGACAGAAGAAAAGGCTAGACCCCAAAGGACCACGCTTGACAAAAAGTAGAGAAGAAAAAGCAAAAGCCAATTGGCAGATACCTTTAGGAATGTTAATACAGGGACAATAAAGGAAAAAGGTCAGACTCAAGCACTTGCCAACCAAGGAACAACGAACACTGAAGCTGAGGCATCCAAAACTTGCTTATATTTGGCACAAGGCCAAGTACTTGCAATCTGTCTGAGTTAACAACTGTCTGGCCCAATGAAAACGAAGTTAAAACATTTTTTTATTTTTTTTTGTCCAGAGAGGGAAGACAATGAGTCACCACCCAGGCCTGGAATAAAGATGAAGTGTATTAGAACTGGTGCTGTCCCTTGGGTCAGAGGCGGTAATGTCCCAAATTTTGCATTATAGATTTGAAATAGTCTAACTGGAGCTTGTGAGTCAATAGACTCTCCTTCACTCAACTGTTTCAGCCTGGATTAGATTGATTTTCATCCTCTTTTTTCTCACTTTCTTCTTCTCCTTCCCAATTATTTCCATCCTCCACTTTGCAGAACATCTGCTGCCCCATTGTTATTATCAACAGTAAATGCAGAATCATTTCCTGGAGAGTGTTTTCCCCAACCTTTGATTTTCTAGTTTTACTTCATCTGGTCAATAAATTTAGGTACAATGCTACTGCTATTCATTTTCATGCTTTGTGTCATCAGAAAAATGGCTTTAAATTTTTTTTGATGTATCAACAAAAAGCTAAACAGGAAATAACCATAACTGACCTTTGCAGAGGTTTCCTTTGTCTATGGCTGTGAAGAGAGAGTCTATAAAACTTGTCACTTGCGGCACAATGTTTTCTTTGTCCATTGGTCTGTCCAAAATAAATGGGAAGATTTCTATCACTATGTTACACCGACACCTATACACACATGAAAACTTTCTTTCATATCTGTCTTGAATTATATTAGATAGTTCACCCCAAGTTTGAAACCAGCAGTGAACCATTTTTGCTATTTCCAATTCACAACTTAAACTGTAGCATTCACTGCACCTTCTTTCCAACTATTCCTTCCATACAAGATTATAATGTTTATTGGAAAAAAATAATAATACCGTCTACTCCTCTAGAGAGGACAGTGCTTAAAACACAGAAATTGAAAATTGAAACATGTCAAGCAGGCCATCAACAAACTGATATTCTAACTGATATAACTATTGACTGATGGTATTTCCACACAGTATTTTTTTCACCTTCTAACCCCAGTTTCCCCAAACTACAGTAAGTAATTATTGCCCTTCCCTTTAGTAAAATGGTTTCTGACAGATACTGAACTAGACAGTACCACAGAAATAGATGACAATAGTACCTTAGAATATCCCTTACCTAATATGTGGCAGTACAACTAAGGCAACCCAAGGCTGTGAAAGGTCAGTGATGTCTTCCTTCTCTGGTAAATGGATTAAAGATAGTACATGATCCAACACTGGTACTTCTGCCTTTCCTCCTTGCCTTTTGCTTGTTTGTTGCCTTGTATTAGAGCTAAAAATAAAACCAAGCTTTTTAGTAACCACCACTGCGTATCAGAGATTGTTCCTTTTACCCCCATAATACTCAAAATTCTGTTTGTTACTTCTAGCAAAAAGAACTTGGACAACCCAAGGGACTATTATTTTCTCTTTAATGTCCTCTACAGCACAAAACATCACCTAGCCATGTTGAGGAGCACAAAACACAGCCCACAAGAAACATCAGGTCTTTATATCAAGTTCAAATAGTATTTCCAAAAGGAAAGACTATAGTCTCAGTTGGGCACCGCCTGATTAGGACATAAGGCCTCTATGAGCACCTCAGAGTCATCGCTGTGATTACTGTTAATAAACCATGATCACACTGACACAGACTAACAGATGACAGAAAACATGAGGTAAAAATTTGGGGACTAAAAGGGATTTGCAAGCTGAGACAAATCAATAAGTCTTTTTCCTTGTCAATTTGCCTCAGCCAGGCAGAAAGGGCTGAGGTGGAACATATGAACAGGAGTATTTCGCATCCCATAGACAGCAATCTTTCCATTCCACCCAGTGCTTGCAAGATCATAGTTAGAAGCATAGGCTTCTAACTCACTCACTCTTCTAACTAACATAGTTAGAAGCATAGGCTCCACCCTTCAAGAAATACAGAAGCTAACAAAAAGCATCATGAATCATTAGAAAGAAAATTTATGAGATAAACCTCAAGGCATGCTCATTGCAGGAAGGGGGGTTAGACTAGATGATCTTTAAAGGTCCCTTCCAACCCCAACTATTATGTGATTATATGGTCCAAAGATTTCAGATGTTTCTGATGATCAAAACTTGTTTGTAAAAGCTGGATGCAAGGAGTAAGAAATAATCTGCTCTTCATGTTCCCTGCAGATAAGATTAGCAGCAACGGATTTAAACTGCAATGAAGGAAATCTAGTTTATTACAGACTGGGGAAAAAAAACCAAACAAACAAAACCACCCAAATACCTCTGTAACCATAAAGACAAGAAAGTACTGGCACGGACTGCCAGGGACAGCTTGGGATTCTCCAGAATTTGAGTATTTCATAACAACTTGGTCAGACATCTTTCAGGACTGGTTCAGGACTTGCTAATTCCATCCTAAGTAGGAGATGGAACATAGAGGAGACAACTCTATGCAGGAGCACAAAAATTCCAAGGGTGTCTAAGCTATATACTCCATACCACAGAAAATCAAGAGAGATCAAGAAAGAAAACAAAGGAAAAAAACCAATTTTTTTTTTTTAACTCAACCTTCTGTTCTTTAAACCCTCCCTAAAGCCTCTACTCTATTAAATAAAAAATAGGAAAAACCCACAGAGTGAATTGCTTTCAGGAAAGATAAAACCTTACAGAAAAGGCAATAAAAGTCATGTGGCAGGGTGAAAGTTTTGAATTATCTAAGCTAGAATGATTAGAACAATCAGTATCAGTACATTAGTAACAGTCATTCTGTGCTTGACAGTGGTTACCCCAAATCTTTCCAAAGAGGCTCCAGGGGAAAAAAACCCCAACCACTTCATTGCAACTAGAAGCAGTCAAGCTGTGCCAGCACAGTTGCTGTATCTAAATTACATGCCCTTTGGCACCCAACTGTGCTCAATGGTAAGACTATAGCCCTGCTGCCAAGAAAGCTCCTGGGCAGGATGTATGCATACAGGTAAGAAAGAAGGTGCACAGGCAGGAGGTTAGTAATGATGACAACCTGGATTGCAGAACTCACTACAAAGACTGACTGCTCTTGTTAACAAATCCCCATCACACACCTACTGCAACACCCACTAGTCTTTTTACATCAGAGATAACCTTTCCAGAGCAGTATCTCTTAAATAACCTCAGAAAGAAAAGTTGGATCCTACTGCATCACTTGTTTTGCAAACCTGCCAGCAACACAACTCCATCAAACACCAGGGGGGCAACTTTTCTGTAGGTTTGCACTGCCTTCAGGCCGTGCAGACACATCTAGCATTTGCTAAACTTGAGATGTCTCACCTGACAGGTGACTCCGTGAAAACAAGAGGATACTTTTCAAATGCCATTGAACCAATGGTAGGAGGCTCTGCTTTCGCCAGAATGAGTTTAGCCAGAATTGCCATCGCCTCATCTTTTGTGATGGTGTCTGTGCCAGAGAAGCAACGCTCAATGTATCCCAGAAAGCATGGAAGAAAATGCTGAAGAGGAGGGAAAAAATAAAATAAAATAAAAATAAAGTCAAGGATTGGCAAGTCTCTTTAACCATGATCAAATCCACAAAAAAACCCACACAACACCAGCCACAGAGGAATCCAAACACTCTAAATGAGCCAGCAAAACACCAGAATTACCAGTCCTGCTGCCCCAAGCCACAAGCACACAGGCATCATCTTATCCCAGCAGGGACAGTGATTTGATGTAAAAACTCAGTTTTCTCCAAATCTAGTCTCATCAAGACACTTCAGATCCACAGCTTTACTTTCATCTCCCACTCCATTTACTTAATTTGATTCCTCCCAGATTATCCATTCCAGGCTCTTCACTCCTGCTTACTTTCTCCAGAACTCCTTCTCTTCATTTTCAGCCCACCCCTTTAATTCCTAACAAACAAGCTTCTTTTTTGCTTGTTTGCTCAGGGTTGGAGAAGGTGACATTACCAAACTTCAACACAATAGCATAAATAATCTCTTTCATTCTCACCAGATAATGCCAGAAGTTTATATAAACATCATGTCAATACACAAAAATACTTCAGCAAATAAGGCAGGTGAATACACTAGGGATTCCTTCCCTTTGGCAATAAAAATAAACAAAATGTACAAAAGCCTCCACCTGCCTTCTCAAAGTGCTTCATTGTGAACATCACTTCAGAGAAGTCCAAAAGAAAGCGTCGTTCAAATCCAGTTGCAAATATCTGCAAGATGCAAATGAAAGGTTGACAGGAACATATTAACAAGACACTTTTCATAGTCAACTCTCCATTATCCATGGCACCTTTTTTCACATTTTCTGAGACAGCTAACTGTTCACAGCTCTGTTCACAGCCCTCTGTTCACAGCTAACAGGGCTTATTAGTTCAGGTACGCACAGTAATACAGTGACAATTCAGGTACAGAAAAGCACAGCCCTTTATAACAAGCCTCGCTGACACAGATCTTTTTAACAAACCCTGCTGGATCCAAGCTGCCTCTGTGCAAAGACAGCTTAGCTATCTCTTTAGTGTGACATGGAAAATGTAAGCTGCAAGTTCTATGACTGCAGCACAGACATGACAACTGGCAGGAAATAGATCAAGCCCCTAAAGGTCTCCCAATTCAGCATTTTTCCTGTATAGCATGTTGCAGAAAGTTTACCACCTCATGGTCAGAGCTAACCTGTGTGCTTCTGAAGGACCCAAGATAGGAACATTCCTTTGTGATACCCCGGATGAGGGATCCTCAATGCTGAGATGTGCAACATAGAAATACACACAGAGATTTCCTCTCCCCAGACCCTTCAGAAGACAAGGACAGCCTTAAGCCTCCTCTAGTTTAACAAAAGCCCACATAAATATCCTCAAAAGTTTGAAGAACCACATATCCTGAGCAAAACTGGACTCGCTACACAGGCAGAACCAATCTTCCTTCAACACAAGCCAATACTGAAGACCAGTATTGAATTTTGATCTTTTGTTAAGCAATTCCAACAGCCTTGTTTTCCCATTGTATTACAGCATGACATCTTAATTTTCAAATTCTTTTTTACATACACAGTACAACTGTGGTCCACACTGTTAACTGAAAAACTATAATGTACTGTAACAGGAAAACTGAAGAACTAGACTCCATAGTAGCATCTCCAATGGAACACTGCATTTGATATGAATGTAGGCAGCCAATCCTGTCAATGCTTCAGGAGCAACAGTAGTGCTGAAATATGCCTACCCCTGTACTTTCTAAATCAAACTGCACTTGCCTGAACCTTGTTCACAAAGCTAATACATGCTGACTACATGTTTGGCAGTTTAGTGAAAAATGTACTTTTTTCACTAAGTCCAACTCACTGACCTGGTTTATAACCTAAGGCAGAACACGTCCCTTCCCTGTTCTCCCTTCCTTCTCTACAGAGGCTGTAGCTGTTTAACACAGAACCTGGTTTTCATTGCAAACACTTCTGCCACGATGGCACTGCTGCACTGACAGTCTACGTGAGACTGTCACGGAGTCCCAAGACCAGAGCAGATGCGATTTAAGGCACTGGGCAGCTTCTCCTCTACCTGTGTAAAAAGTCTAAAGGGAACCTTATAGTCTACTTCTTAGCCTGAAATGGAATGTCCTGAAATCAGCCTGCTCTAGGGAACTTGAACTCTGGGATTTCTGCTATATGCAGCAGTCTTTGTTACCTTCTCAATAGCTTCTTTGGTCAAAGCATCAGGCAAGAGAACATTCTCAGCCAACAGGAATGCAGAAATGGTGTTCAGCAGGGTCTTGCAGCAAGATGGCGAGAGATCTGGTGTTTGCAACATTTTTAATAAAATCTGAAATTAACAAGGGAGAAATGACGTTTGTCTATGAAAATAGTGATTGTCTGGTCTGAATGATCTGGATAGTCCCTGAAGCAGGAGGGCATGGTGTTCTAAGCTTCAGCCCACAGAAATGAATCCTAATAGTCCTGTTAAAAGTTTGAAAGCGCAAGCCTACATTTGAATCAAACACAGTCAAAAGTATATAAATCTGGTAGAACCGTTCTACCATTGATATGGGGGGTCTAGGTCTCCTCCACAGTGGCAGGAAGTACAGTTCAGGATGGTTTCTAGCAGCAGCAGCCTGCTTTTTCCTGTGCTCATTTGAAAGAGAGCTACATTAGCATTACAGCACGGAGGTAAAATCTCATGGGATCAGAGAGGTACCAATACTACAATAAATGCCTCTGTTCACTCAACTCAAATCCCATGCCCACTGATGCATCAGAAATGTATATGAGTGATACAGCTCACTATACTTCTCCCATATTCAATTGATACTTCTCTGGCACTTCAACCAAAGTTTGGTCTGACCTACCCGACAGACATCTTCAGGCACTGAGATTCTGGATCCATGTGCATGTTCTACCAAGACCAGATATGCTTGCAGAACCCTTTCTATCTGCTCTGAAGCTATACAGCAGTTGGTCTTAGTTATTTTCCTCTGCAAGTCTAGGAGTGACTCCTGTTTAAATAAAAAAGGAAAGCAAAATGTTTCAGATAAATCATCAGACCTTGTTTCACCTAGTGCTATTTGAAAGGCATTTTAAAGAATCAATGTCTCATTGGTCCAACAACCAACTACTGTTGACTGTCTTGTTCATGTTCAACAAATTAAACCTTGCAGAAACACTATGTGATTCCCACTATGCAAAAACACACATTCCAGATTCCTTGGACAGAGACACAAATAACCCCAAGATGAGAGTCTCCTGAAAGGACAGCATGCAACATACAAAACAGGAAAGAGGAAGCGAAAGAAGTATTTGGTCCCAGACCCACAATGGTATGGAAGCACCCGGTTTCCACTGCAATTATCAGAACTTAAGTACTTTTATACTTTATGCATCATTATGCTAAGGTGGATGCTGAGAGGTTACTCATATCATCTACATTATACAGATAATGGAGCTGCTCTGAATCACTCCGGTTACTGTCCCTTTCTGTCCAAGGAATACAAACTCCCATCCTTGATCCTATAAATTGAACCCAATTTAGAGAGCTTTCATAGACTATATTTCCCTCTGAGCAAGATACCCCCAAGCACCCACTGGTTCCCAGGGTAAAAAACCAATCCTTGTTAAAAATAAAGGGAATTACAATTTCCAAGATTTCCGCACAAATGCAGATGCTGAGTGACTCAGATTCCAGAGATACAAAACATCCAGTGGCAAACCATTCTGTAACCATTCTGTAGCTAATGACATTTAGACAGTAACTGCTAACTGGGTGAGATAAAAGGAACAGAATGGCATTTTCTGGGAAACTATGGATAGTCACAGGGTGGCAGTCCCAAGAAGGAACAAATAGGACTATTTATCGATGCTGGAAAACTACTTTAAAGTTCATGTATATTTGCAAAAGAGGGTGCAAAAGTGTCATACACATGACAATGTACTTAATGTTTCCAAAGCAGAAGAAAAAAAATAATTCTGGTCCAATATGACACAAACACTTTTCTTGGTAAATGCACAGACTTTTTTCACTCTTTCATAAATACAATAAATAAATAAATAAGTGTACCTCCAAGCACTTGAAGACAATGTCAAAATGCTCCTTATGGATATGGAGTGCAGCTGATCTGATCATCTGTTCAAAAGCTTTTCCTACAGTTACCCATGGTAGTTCAGTTTCTTCTTCAGTAATAGGCCCCAGCTTTAAGAGAATTAACTTCATGGCCTGCACAGCAAAAAAAGCATATCACGTCCTTATACTCAGAAAATAAATCTAGTAATCCTAATATACTAATTAGCCATATACTGGTAAAATACTTCAGTGATCGCAATTCTTTCTAAAATGACTACAGGGAAAAAAACAACCACAAAAAGACTATTACTTAAAATCTGAAATATCAGCAAGCAGGATTATTTTAATATATAGGAATATTAGGAATATTGCATAGGAATTCCTTCTACTCTTCAAGAATATTCTTAGAAGGTGGCTTTCAGATCTTATTAATTAATGAACAGCACACTTATCACCAAGGATCCACTGAGGTCAATCGGACAACACTCAACGATTTCACTGGGCGCTGCCTAAGGCTCCGTTACAGTAGCATTTAAACCAGGAATCTGTTCTTGTCTTTACCGTCTCTGCACAAGAGTGGAACATGTTTCGAACACCCTTGCACATCTCAAAAAATAGCCGTCCTACACCTTCCACCTTCTCGGGGTGTTCCCCCAGGTCACGAAGCATTAAATTGAAGATTGCGTTTTTATCAGACACCTGCAAAACGTAAAGAGAACAAAAAAGAAAAAAAGTTATCTTCTACTCAGAGCTGCCAGATGGATAGAGACAATTAAAAGAAAATTATTCTCCTAGACCTGCCTTCCCCTAACAGTTCAAACTAATTATTTCTGCAACCACACAAGGAAATTGAAAGGAGAAAAACAACCATCTATTCAGGCACTACAGCCCCCCTCACTGCCTCCCCCAAGATGTACATTGGTCTACTGAGGTCACTGTGGTTTTGATTATTATGATTTTAGAGTTAAACATATGCAGAAATGCACCATTAAACTAGTCCAAACTGAACAGAGAAGAAAGTACAAACTGAACACAGAATCCTGTCATCCAGAACTATAACCACACTTAAGAATACTGCAAGGACTCCTGGACCCATATTTTAAAACCCTCTATTTCTGAGGATTTGACTTAAAAGTTCAGCAATTTCTAAAAACAACTAATCAAACAAATGTGCTTTATTAAGGTCTCTCAACTTAGAAATCCTAGCTTTTGTATACTTTGACTAAATAAAAAACAACAATTACCACTCTCTTGCCTTACTCCACGAGAGGCTGCTGTGTGGTGTTGGTTGATCAGCCTGGAAACATTATATACTCTGATTTTCAGAAGCACAAAATGGTTGTCACAAGAAGTTCAGTTCTACAAAGGCCTTAAAGCGTTAGTGAAAAAACCAGTGAGCAAATGTGCACTTACAAATGAAAGTCCCTCTTTTGCAAGATTACCTTACCTTTTCTAGTAATTTTAGATAAACCAACCACAGACACTGCTCTTAAAATAGTGTGCTAAGGCCTCTATTTGCCACTGTTGTTATGAAGTGCATGACATTCTCAGTAAAAACACTCACTAAAAATGACAACTCAGGACATGCTGAATATCAGTTCAGGCCTTGTTAACCATTTTTTGTAGAAAACCTACTATTACACACTGAATCCAGGAGGCACCACAGAATTAAGATAGGGTCAAAATACAAACACATCTCTCACCTTTCTCAATAGAAAGACAAAACTTTCAGCAGCAAAGTTTCTGATGTGAAGTTTGTGGTGAGCCAGCAGGGTGCTGTACAGGCTACAAAGACACAAAACAATTAATTGTCTTAAAGGTAATGCAAGAATGGCCACCAATTTATTTTAAAACTTATGTTTTCAGTTTACATTGTCACTTTTTACAAACACTAAGAATCTGTCCTCCGAGAGAGGGCAAATACACTCAACTCAATTCCTTACCTCTCTCCCTGGATAAAGAACAGAGCTTTGAGAAGGTTAAATGACAATGCAAGGAAAATTTAACTGCATTCAAAAATACCTATAAAATCTCTAGATCAACACAGTTTCAACTGCAGCATCAAGCTTCTTCAATATATATACTCAGCAGCAGTAAGTGAAAAACAAAATTGATTTGATAAGCTAGATTTGTACTTCAGTTGAGCCAACACCCTCTCCTGTGAACTTAAAAGTTTCTAAAGATACAATCTATAGAGGTGATAAATATTTGCAGTTCTCTGGTAAGTACCAGTAACAGTTGCAGGTGGCTCAGCACATGTTCAGTGCAGAGCGAGTGGTGCCTCAGATTCACAGCAAAGCAGATGTCTTTTCAATATGCCCAACAGCTTTTGCTGGGTTGGGGGAGGAAATCTGTAACCCCTCTTTTGCTCCATCTGTTCCAAACCAAAATTAGGAGCAACCAACATGGACCCAGGGGCTATGACAAAAAGAAGAGCCTTGTCACCAGAGCAGTGTAAGATTGAACAAGCAGTCACACTGGGTCAGGTCCATCCAGCCGAGTATTCAGTCTACAGCAGCAGACAGAAGATGCCTGGGAAAGGTTAAAAACCAGGACAAGCACATACAAAATCATCCTTCTGGGACTCCCAAAGCCAGAAGTGGCTCCTGTGCATTTGGTAACTCCCTCCAACTTGGCCACTTTCCCTTTGAACCTATGCCAGCCTTCCACATCCACAGCATCCTGCAGGAAGGAGTTTCACAGCACACAAAACTGCACATACCTCATCTGCCCTCTCACTAAGCATACAGGAAGAAGGAAGAAAGATAAAAGGGAAAATACTGGGAAAGAAACAATTGAAGTCTCAAAGGAATCCATTCGATGTCGTTAAGTCTAGGTGTCTACAACTGGGAAAGACAGAAATGATACAATTATGACTGACGTACTTGACAGATACTCAAGAGACCTGTGTTGAATTTAGACTTCGTCACACCTCTCCACTCTGACTCTGACAATCCAGTGCCTTTCTGAGCTTTGTTGACCCAGCTGAGGTGGATGCTTCCTCTCCTATCCCCTCAAGGGAAAAGGGGGGGACCGAAATCCCCAATCTGCAGCGCAGTGCAGCCCACATCCCCCTTTCTAATACAGTGGCCCATCAAAGCCAGTAGGATCTTAAAAAAGCTGCATATGATAACACAGCTCATGGCCTCTCAGAAAGCAGGGAAAGCATGCCACCAAGTATAACTAAGGCAGTAAGTCATGCATTTGTGTGACGTATATATAGCTATAGCATTTAATAGCTGCTGATCAAGACAGACATTAAACACTTTTACCTGTATATGTTGTGTATGTCCTTCACCATCAATCTCCACAAGTATTTGTAGAGGTAGGAAAGAGCAGTAAAAGCCCATTCCAGCAGCTCTGTGTCCTGTGTATCCAGTAACTTGGTGATGGCCAGGAAAAAGTCATGAAAGTGAGGATAGAAATCAGTCTGAAGATCTCGAGCCAGCTGCACCACTAGACTGTGTTTCAGAAAATACATCAGTGTTAGTACATTTCAAAACCAAACTGGTAAACACCTAGTCAAACACTGCCTAATCCAGCAGAGTCTCTTCATAAAGACAGCATCACCTTTACTTCTCAGTTTGATTTAAATACCACTTACCAGGCAGCTGTGGATGGCAAGAATCTTATGATTAAAAAAAAATAAAAATAAAGCAGATAAAGTAAACAAGAAGACATAAATAATTAACACCAAACAAAGCACATTAATATTCTGACATACAGTAACAGGCTAATTTGCTTGCCTTGCCATAGTTTCTTTTTTTTTTTTTGAAGATTTAGAACCATAAAGCTCTATCAGGGAAATATGACCATTTTGGGCATCGCTTCGCTACATCTTCCTCAGGCACATAAAGAAAAAGAACATTCACAACAGTACTCATGCTTACTCGTAATACCACCAAGGCTTCTGACTACATTTTGTCACTTATTAACATATCGTTACTTACTCTAATAGGGGTTGATAAGCGAGACTGCCTTTGACCTGCAAATGGGTCTTCAAGCTCTGCACAATGGCACTCTGGTAATGGACCAGCTGGTTGAAGGACTGGCATTTGTTGACCACTTCACTGTAGAATTGCACTGTTTGAAGCACAAAAGAGAAACCCTGAAAACAAGTCCAGTTTCTGGTGCAACCCAAAAGGAGGTTGTAGAGAAGTGGGGGTCGGTCTCTTCTCCCAAGTCACAGGCAACAGGGCAAGAGAAGACGGCCTCAAGTTGCGCCAGGGGAGGTTCAGACTGGATATTAAAAATTTTTACACTGAAATGGTTATTAAGCATTGGAATAGGCTGCCCTGGGAAATGGTTGAGGTGTATCATCCCTGCAGGTATTTAAAAGAGGGGTCAACATAGTGCTTAGTGACATGGTTTAGTGATGGTTTTTTATCAGAGTTAGGCTGATGGTTGGACTAGATGATCTTAAACGTCCCTTCCAAACAAGACAATTCTATTTAGGATATTAAAGAATAATAGCTCTCCAAAGCCCATCCAAAAACCAGTCAATAGAAAATATCCCATTGGGCTCTGGATGCAGAAGAAATGTTTATTTTATGAAAATTTTAACAGTTAAAGGAAAGTAGAAAACATGACTAAAAATGACATACCAAAATGCTGAGTGAGGTTCAGTTCCCTCCATTTCCGTAGTCCTTCAAAAAAGTAGGTTTCAACCTCCTGTCAAAACAAAGATAAAATAATAGGTACAGAGCCTAATGAATATAGCCTGCAAAGATGAGAGGTTCAAATGAAGAGAACTACCAAGTGCTCTAAATATTTTTGTAATATTTCAAGAAATCTTGACTACTTCACTTCAAGAGTAGCTATGGAATTCCCCTGAAAATAAGACATGTCTTTCTATTTTCAAAACACATTTGAGAACATTTTCTGCTGACAGGATTTGTTTACCTAATTGTTCTTTAGACCTCCAGCCAGTTTACCAGCCTCAGATGCTGAGCCATAGCCCACCCAGAACAAACACTTTGGAATTCCTTTGGCAACCTCATAGATATCCAGTGGGAAGTTCAGAAGAACAATCTAGCAGGCCAGGAAGTAATAACCTCCACAGCACTATATTCACAATGATGATCTAAAGGACACATATAGGTGACCTTTCCTTATGATCTATAAAGACACGTGCACGCATTTTGTACACATGCTGCGAGTATCTGCAACCACCCAGCATCTGTAAGTCTTTGCAGATCTGGACCTAGGACCTCTGACTGCCATGGCAGCATCTTCCACACTGAGAAACACCCACAGGCCCACCAGCCACATGGAATGGAAGCCATCAGGGCAGTGCTGTCAGAGTGTCTCTATGGCAATACTGTGAAGCAGGGCAAAAAGTAAAAGGGAACAAAGCTCAAAATGAGGCTCCAGGAAAGGCAGCTTTTCTGGGAGCTTCTTTCCAATTTCCTCCTGAATAAATTTCTCAAGTGAATCTTTCACGGAGTGTATCTGCGTGTGATGTGGTTTCAGGAAATGACCACAATTGCTGTTCTCACCTCAGCGTAACTTCCAGTTCTGTCAATCCGATGAATAATATCGATATTAATATTGCTCAAGCGCTCCGAAAAGGTAAGAAACTGTAAAACATAAGGACATACGTGTTTCTTGCTCAATTCTGAGAACGGCCCTTCAAAGTGCCTCTCAACAGCACACCCACTGCAAAATAAAACCCCACTTCTAAAGATGGGCTGTCAAGAGAGCACACATCAATATCAGTCCTACTAGAATTATAAGGGGAAAAAAAAAATAAACGCTTAAAATACCCAGTAGCAGGACTGACCCTCTCTCCCCTTTGCTCCACACCACCAAGGCCCCGCAACACATGAAAAAGATGCAGAGAAATCTACCCGGATTCCAACAAACTGCCCAGCTCTCGCTTTTCCTGAAACAACGCCGTGGTTAATACCCCCACCGGGTATTACTTTTTTTATTATTAAATGGTGTCAGTTTTGTACAGGAAGTCTGCGGTGTGCCTGCAGGGTGGCAGGGTCGGTGACTGGGCCCAGGGAGCGCTGGGGGAAGGGGGAGAAGCCGGACTGGGGCGCGGGCGGCTCGGTCCCCGCCACACCGCCCGCCCCTCAGGCCTCCTGCCCCAGCACCGCTGCGGGAGCCGGGCGCCACCATTAAACGAACATCCCACGGCCAAAACCCAAAGACCCTTCCCACGGCCACCAGCCGCGGAGACCCGGGGGGCTCACCCGGTGCGTGTTCCCCGACTTGTGGGCTGAGGATTTGTTCTTCATGGCGGCGGTGGCGGGGCGGGAGCGGGGCCCAGGCCCCCCGGCGCGACGCAACCCCGCACCGACCGGCCACACGTGCGGGCCTAAGCACCGGGCGCCGCCATGCCGGCTGCGGGCTGCCGGGAGGAGGAGGCGGGCCCGCCGGCGGAAGGGGCGGGCGGCGGGGACCGGGCAGAGCGGGGCGCCGAGATGGGGTGTAGGGAAGGGCGAAACCCACCCCTTCCGCGGCCGTACCTGAGGGCCGGGGTAGAAAGCCTTGTGCTCAGCGGAGCGCTGGTGGCTCGGCCCGAACCGGCCATTGCCTGGTTGGTGCAGGCTTTTGTCCAGACCTCAAAAAAAAAATATCTCATCCCAGACACAAAGTGCACGCAAACTAAATCCTCGCACAGGAGCAGATTATGAGTGTTAAGTGAGATACTCTAATGTGATTAATATTGGAAGAAGAAACGTGGCCAGCGGGTGGAGGGAGGTGATTCTGCCCCTCTGCTCTGGTGAGACCCCACCTGGAGTACAGTGTCCAGCTCTGGAGCTCCCAACATAAGAAGCACACGGACCTGTTGGAGCAGGCCCAGAGGAGGGCCACAATGATGGTCAGAGTACCCTTCCTATGAGCAGACAGGCTCAGAGTGTTGGGGTTGTTCAGCCTGGAGAAGAGAAGGCTCCAGGGTGACCTTATAGTGGCCTTCCAGCACTTAAAGGGGCCTACAGGAGAGATGGGGATGGACTCTATCAGGGAGTGGAGCGATAGGACGAGGGGTAACAGTTTTAAACTAAAAGAGGAGAGATTTAGGTTAGATATTAGGAATTATTTTTTGACTGTGGGGGTGGTGAGGCACTGGAACAGGTTGCCCAGGGAACTGGATGCTTCATCCCTGGAAGTGTTTAAGGCCAGGTTGGATGGGGCTTTGAGCAACCTGCTCTTTAAGCAACACACTAGGAGGTGTCCCTGCCCACGGCAGGGGGGTTGGAACTCAATGATATTTAAGGTGCCTTCCAACCCAAACCATTCTATGATTCTACAATTATGGACTGCTCATCGCTCACTCAGGGCCTGGAGGAGCTTCTGTCTGTGAGGGTAATTGCAGCTGGAGAGATTGGAGATGAGTAGAAGCTGGATGAAGCTTTGGTTTGGGCAGGTGCAGTACAAGCAGCCCAGAGCCACATGACCATTTGGGGTTGCAGCTTACAGGGGCTGAGATTTTCTCCCTCCCTAGCCTGCCAGTCCTGCCTGTTACAGGCAGCTCAAGGCCATTCTCAGAAACCAGGCTTGCAGGTTGTTCAGACAGCAAGACACAAGGTTGGATTTGAGCATGACTGAAGTTCACTATTAGGAGCACGTAAGGACCACAACTTTTAACAGACCCAACAGGTTAAACACTGCCAGGTGCATCCAGAAAAGCTGCCCACAGGCAGGCAACAAGCTATTAACACGATAGCCATCTGGACAGGCAGGGGAGCGTGCTCGCTCCAGCATCTGTGAAGTCAGAGAACTACGGAGACAGCTGTTAGTTTTAAAGCTTGCTCTTCTGCTGCTGGAACAGAAGGGACTCTTGGCATTTGCTTTATGTGGGAAGAGAATGCGTATTGTAGGCACTTGAGTTCAAAAAGTTTGGCTTAAGTGTTTTCAAGCCTAAATATCTCCATGAGAAAGTGCAGCTAAAAGCGATTGGAGAGGTCCAGAGCCGCAAAAGAGCTTTGGCACCAATATGCAACTGTTTAAGAGCACAAATATCTCTCCAAACACAATTAGTAAATTCACTTAATGTAACTCCTACATATTGTGAACTTGTGAGAAGAACAGCCCACAAGATCCTTTTTCCATTATGAATAGCATGTTGTAGAGTTGTGGAACTTCCTGGAATGCACGCAGTCCAAACTCATCCAAGGGAATAAGCAAAATCTAACATTTCTGCAAAGTACCAAGAAATTACTTTCAGAGCTAAGGTGTGGTCTGCCTGATGCAGAAGAAGAGTCACAAGCAAAAATAAAAGACATTACAAGAAGTTTTTAACAGGTTACAAATATTTCTTTATGTTTGTTGAACTGGCAGCTTCTCAGAAGATTGAGACAGGCTTAGACCTGCAACTGCTGATTTTCATGAGAGTTTCACCCACAAGAACTGGACTTGTTGGACTGTGTTTCAGCCAGGACTGAATACAGCACTGAATGCATCTGTGTGAGACTCAGTATAGTAACTCAGGTATTAATACCTGCATGGCCGTGACAGTAGGTTTGGCACTTCAACTGACAAGGTTCAGTGACCCAGAAGGTCGCTTCCCCAGTTCAAGCCTCAGGCCTTTTCTTGTATTTTTCCAGGAAGAGATGCGGCTCTCCCACCTCCGGGCAGGCCCCAGCTCCAACACCCTGTGATTATCTATCTGGTGGGCCTGGCTGTCAGTAAGTCTTCTTCAGAAATCCATGCTAATGGCAAGCAGATGGCTTTCTGAAGAGTGATGGTTTATTGGTAATAATACATGTAGAGGCACGTAGAGGAAACCATTGTAAAACAGCACATGCATGTCTATCAAAGTAGTCACCTATGCAGATCTGACTTCTTCAAACATTTGCTGTGGACTACAACCAGTGCCTGACAGTAATCCATCAGCACTTCTGGGGCATGTCTTCTCCATTCCTTGGCTTTTTAGTCTTGTTGTCCAAAATCTATCTGTTGGACTCTATGTAGAAGCAAAGCAGGCTTGTCCTCTGGAAATGTGTCTTACCTTGAATCAGTATTACACTTCCCAACTGTTTTTTTGTTGTTTGGTTGGGGTTTGGTTCTGGGGTTTTTATGTTTGGGGGTTTTTTTGTTCTATCTATCTATCTATCTATCTATCTAAACACTCTCAATTTAGCTAATAATAGTAATCTGGGTAAAATACCTCTTTATTTCACCCAGGATGGTCTCACAGGGCAGAATTCATCTCACATAATCTGCAATGGCTGCCTCTGAGCAGTCAATTTAGGCTCCTCTTACATTCATTGCCAATCTGGGCACATTCATGTACTTGAAACATCTGCGTTAGAATAAAATGAATTGTGCCTTAAAATTGGTAGTCTCAGAGGGTCTAGATGACCCCATTATATGTGCCTATCTGTTATTGCCCCAGTGAATGCCCTCCATGACATGGCTCAATAGCCACATAAATACACAGTATTCAAATTATTGTAGAATTGCCCTACTTCCATCCTATTTTTATGTGTATTAATGACAAACACAAGACATACTCCTGAATCCCATATGACACTGAAATTTTAACCTAAAGGACATGCTATCTGTTACAAGACAATGAGCAGCCAGGACAGTCTATTTTTAACCTCAGGGTATTGTAGATTGCATAGTTGCACAGATGTAAGATCCAATTTTTATTTTTTCTACTACATTCACATGAGCATGGTGAAGATGGGCCAGAAAATGAGTTGCATAGGGAATTTCATTGTGAGAAGATCTTGCTTCTGAAAATGAACTATAATGGGCAAATAGATTAATAGAAACGCACGTGAATTTAACCAAACAACTTCCAACCTTAGATACCCAAGCGTTCCTTACTCAATATTGAAGACACTAAATAAGTAACTGGAGTTTTGAAGTGGTGAAAGCTACCCGCTATAGTTGTGAACCCAGAAGTCCTTTGCCTGTTTCAAGACACCACCCAGCCCAGCCTGAAGTGCACAGGCTGGGTGCACATGGCTGGAACATCTCTGCATCACAGGAGCTCTCTGAAGTCTCCATCGAGGGGGAAGCTGGCATGAGTCTGAAGGCAGGTTATACAAGTGCATGCAAAACACCTTTGGTGTAGTCTTTCAACTGAAACAAGCAGGTTTGTTTGGTTTGGGTTTTTTTTTTTTTTTTTTTGGAAAGAAGAGCCCTTTGAAACACAATGACATATTTTCACTGCCAGTTTCCTCCTCAGCTTCTACCTGGCGTTTTGCCTTGCCCTGCGGGAGAAAACCCCACAAGATTATGTAGGATATTGTCAAGAGCACTTGCATTTTTAAAAACAAAGCAGACAAGATACTGGAATCCTGTTCTGCAAACTGGTGGAACTGTTTGGCCACATTTTTTCTAGTATGCCTGAAGCACAGAGATTCTGCAAATAATGCAACTCCAGGTCAATGCTAGCTGAGTCCTGGGGAGAATTTCACCTACCCTCAGGTTTGCAGATCAGAGAAGGGTTCAGACAAGGACCTGGAATATAGATCCCAGATTTCTGCAGCTATTTGGGAGAGTTCATGCCTGAAATATCCTGAATCTAAGGACTTTCATCACAGAAAGGGGCACTGGCAACCTCATTCAGTCCATTGAGACATCTAGACCAGTGACTCCTCTATTGCAAGTCAGGGACCTGCTGCAGAGCCGGAACAGGTGGGCTGTACCAGTTCCAGCTCTAAAGGGAAACTGAGTAGTTCCAGAGTACAGGATCATCCACACCAATTAATCATCAACACAATTCTTGGCACAATTTTAGCTCATGCCAACTAGTACTATTCCAAGGTTTCTGCCCAGTAAGAAGCCACACCTTGTGTTTGGTTTTGTTTTTTGTTTTTTTTTTTTTAGGTGGAAGTTTTAGAGTTTAATTTGTGTTAGAAACAAAAAGGGTCTTATTTTGCACAAACAACATTTATTCAGATTGTTCCAAGACTGGAAGGGATTGCAGTGGTGACTGCTGCTGCTTTATCACCTTATTTATTGCCTTTATTCAGCCTTATTGAAAGCAACAGCAACAGAGGCAGCAGGAAGAGGACGTGCAGCTGTAGAGGAAGCAGGGGGGTGTGGAAGGGAAAATGAACAGGGAGGATGGAGTCTTGGCCCCCCAAAGGGATGTGAATTCTCTCCTGCATTTTGCCCCCACCATTAGAATGTGGTATTTGACAGAGACCGCCTGGATTTCAGGGTGCTTGTCAGCTGCTTGGGACTACTAAATGTCTGATTAGTCTAACTCAGATTTCTGACAACTATCCCAAGACCTGTCTGTTTGGCACATCTAGGAACAAAGCACAAAGCCTTTAGCAGTGAATCTGAAACTATGCTCCCAAACCTCTCCTTCCATCCCACCCCAAATCCCTTGTTTGTTTGGAAGCTTGAAATGACAGTGTAAGATGACAAATTAGGGCTAAGGGATCACAACTGTAAGTTTTAAAGTCAAGTTAATCCTTCCAGAAAAAGGAAGATGGAAAATGGTAAAAATCTATTAGGTGCACACAAGAGAATGCTTCCCTTGAAATCATTGTCACCTCCCATATACAATTTTCTTTCTCTTTTTTGATCCTCTCTTGCTTTGTCTTTATTGGTTCCTTTATCTGTAAAAGGCTACTGAGGAAATACTAAATGCATAATGCATGACAGCAATTTGTCACAGTGATGTTGAGAAGCTATTTGTGAGTAGAAAACATGAAATTATAGAAAGATGGGGTCAAGGATATTTCCTTTCTCAAATAGTTTCTGCCTTCAAACTTGCAAACTCAGTTGTGCATGGCATTCAGTGGTAAATAAGGCCAGGCTCAGCGTTTAGTTACTGAAAGGAATGGGATGTTCCTGACACATTGAATGGTCAGTTCTTCATGTCTCTGCATCCATCTCATTCATACAAGATAGATTTGAAGGTACCTAGATTAGAAGGTTTGGTTAATTAATTCACCGCTTTTTTTTTTTTTCCTGAAAACTGTCAAGAAGATGTCTAATAATTTCACCACTGCAGAGCCCTTTAGGGAAAAAACATTTAAACTGATAAATACCCTTAAGCTGAGACTGTTATGAAGCAGCCTAATTTTGGTGCTAATGAAATATTTGTGGATAGCTTAGAAAAATTGAAGAACTTATACAACATCAAGAGACAGAGCAGCCCCTCTTGCTACTTCCACTGTGTCATCGGCTGTTCACGAGGAAGTTCCAGCATTGGCCTATATAAACAAGAAAAAAACAACCAAACAAGAAAAAAAAACCCCAGACAAAACCCAAACAAACAACAACAACAAAACAAAACAAAACAAACCCAACCAAAACAACCATGACTACATTCTTTGGTTTGTTTCCAAAACTCTGTGTTACCTAAAGAAGTCATACTGCAGTAGGACAGAATCATAGAATTACATGGGGTTGGAAGGGAGACCTCTAGAGATCATCTAGTCCAACCCCCCTGCCAAAGCAGGACTTTTAGAGACACCTCAGTTCTTAACTTCTAGCACTCCCAAGTTTCTGCTAGTCAATGAGTGAGTCCCTGTCTGTGATAAAAACCTCATGAGGAGATATAACTGCACCTTGCTTGGAAAACAGTTCTCTCTGGAGGAAGAGATGTTGATAGTGCTAAGGAAAGAAGCAAGGCTGTCCCTTCTTTCCACAAAACTTAAATAAGCTTTTGGACCTTGCTGCTGCTTCTAATACTGACTTGTGGGTCGAAATTATGATCAGATCAAATAGGAGCCCTTAAAACAACTGGTTCATCAAATGTACTGAAATAATCCTGCAGAAAAGATATCCAGGTAGGGACTGACGCTTCAGAGAAAATGGAAATGAGCATAACCTCCAAGTGAAGAAAAAAAATAAGACACTGAAGCAGGTAAAGTCCTCATTTCTTGCACTGGGCTGGCACTTACCACAAAGGTACAGTTCACAGAGGGTTATATTTGACCTGGCGTTCATAGCCAGTGGAAGACGAGTACTTGCAGTATGCCACACAGACGAGTGTTCCACCAGTGCCTGTTTTGAAGTGAGATGAAATGAGCCCCCTTAAAATAGTCATCACCTAATGCTAGTGTACAGACACAGAGCATCTGCTGTGCCAAGAGATGGACTCCCTTAAAACGCACTGTGGCCAAAGTGCTTCTCCTCTGTGGCCATTTATACCTCAGTCCTCCCTTGTGCATCATGGCATTCACTGAGTTTGCAAACTGCTAACACTATCCTATCGTATTCCCATTATTGGAGTAGCCTGACTCTGCAGAAGCTGTGGGGGCTTTAAGATGCAGGATCTTTTTTGTATCTTCAGGAATGCATGTTAAAGTTCTTATTCCTTCCCCTTTGCCTTAGCTCACAATCCATGCTTTCATCAAAAACCCCTCAATAGCCTGCTTGAATGCGTGATAACACCAGATTCCAATATACTACAATAACAGAGACATTCACTGTAAGAGTCTCCGTGTGCCTGGATTGGTAAAGTCCCCCTCCCATAGACTTTGATCATGAAAATCCACATAATGCATTCTCACTGCCCCCCACCCAGCACATGTCACCCACCACTCACCTGCAACAGCCATAAGACTGTAGTCCAAGAGGCCACAAAAACTACATGTGTCCCAGCAGCATACTGGGAGAGACGAAGGATGCTGGAAGTGTTTCCACCCTCTGAAGAAACAGGGGTTTTCCATTTCAGATAACATCAGAAATAGGTGCAATGAGTCTTATGTTATAGAGGAAAATGGAAGAAACAAACTGAAACCAAAGCTAACAGCTGCAGACAGTTGGACCTGAGGGAAAACCTCCTTTCTTATCTCCATTTGGTGGTGAATGTCACATTGAGGGTGTCTGACAAGCAAACCAGTTTAACATATAGAGCTGGTGCAAATAAGCATAACTACCTTGAAACATTTCCAAGCAACGTATGCGTCTGTGTGATCTCCAGTGTGGGCAGCCTCGACAGCATGCAGAAGAGGGACTGGAGAGGATCAAAAAGGCACTTAAAAGGGAGGCAAGGCAGTCAGCTCATAGAGACACTCAAAAAAGGGAAAAATGAACTGAATAGCAAACAATTTGGGGGGAAATGCCTCTTGGGACTGGGGTTCAAAAAAGAAGGGTTTCAGGCTGAAGAAATGTGGAAGGAAGAAGAAAGAAAAAATTTCTTAATATAAGAAAAGAGGGGGGATGAAAGGAGAAAGGGAGCCCAAGAGATTTAGCAGTAGGAATTACAAAGAAGGATGGGTGGCAGATAACATGGGAGATATTAGAATTGGTGACAGACACTCCAGAGTATGAATGGAAGAATAAATCAAAATAATCAAAAAGAAGAGCTACGTAGGGCGCAGGGGCAGCGTCAGGGAACATTTTTTCAGAGTATTTTTAAGTGTCAAAGTTAGCACTAGGCTCATTTCCAGAGGCTTCCTCTGCAGATACTGGAAAAAGACAGGCTCCTCCAGGGAGCATATCAAAGCAGCAAAGTTTCTTTCTGAAGAGCCTGTCTCTCTGCTTCAGTTAGGGAGGAAACATATGGAGCCAAGCTGCACAACTGAAGAACCCACACTGTACACGTAAAGCAAACACATCTCAAAACCATGCCAACTAGAACATGTGAACAGAGATTATTCGGATAGTTGGTAGTAGGAAAAGGGAAAACAACAGATAGAAAATAAGGATATTCAGAAAAGATTTGCTGAGAAAAAAAATTAATTTTTTGTTGATCATTCTGGTGAACATTTGACAGCCCTTTCTCATACATTAACTGCAAGTAAGCAAACTAGTTGAATTGTAATTCTGTTGATGCAAAATTGAACACCTTAAATAAACAAAAGATCCCAAAGCCTTGAGAATAAAGTTCAAGCATGTAACTTATTTATCCTTTTTGAGTTAAAGAAGTAAAATCTGTACCACAATTTTATTCTCATACTAATTGTGCTCTTGAGCAAATAATTGTGCATCTGACTGTGGGAAAGTCTATAAATAAATTTTAAAATTTGGTCTCTTAAATGAAAGAACAGAATTATCCAGCAAATAGGCTCTAAATCATTTCAATTTAAATGCAGTGTATTCAAGGCTAACGTAAGTACTTCCTTCAATCCTGAGGCACTGACTATTGATTTTACAAGGTGTGTTGCTATTAGGGGGTTACACAATCTAAAGTTTCCTTATCAAGACCATTAAGCATTCACATTTGAATCATTTTGCTTGCAAATTACATTAGTTACAATTTCTGATGAATGCAAAAATAGAAAAAATAAACCACAGAGGAGGTTTCATTCAAGAAGTCAATTGAAACGTCATTTATTCCTGTGACTTTTATGCATCTCTCTGGCTCTTTTTCCTCCATTGATCTCTTTCTCTGGAAGTCACTCCATCTCTCTTTGTATTCCAAGCAAGCTAAGCATGAGAGGACAAGCACTACAAGCAAAGAAGTTGTTACCCTGAAAGACTTCCCATAATTAGGGTCTTAAGCAAAGACTGTAAGCAAACCTATGCCCCTGCAAATTTAGGATTTGGATAGGTTGGATCATAGAATCATAGAAGATTGGAAATGCTACAGACATAGAATTAGGGAACCATGCTTCTTGAAATATTTAACTTGTGTTTATGTTGTGTTTATGTGTTTATGTTGTGTTTATGGTGGTTTTATAAGGCATAAGACACATTCTTGCTAGTGCCCACAAACAGCACAGAGTCTGCTCAAGAGGGGCTTCTAAACATACCGTTCTGCACTTTGGGCACTGCAGATCCAACGAGCTGGAAAGAAGTTTCTAAAAGTATGCTTGGAAATGTAGTCTAGTCTAGTGATATACTTGGAAATAAAGACATTCCAACTACAGGACATCTCTGTACAAGAAAATCCCAGTGCTCAAAATACTGGTGCCACACGACTCTTTCTAAAAAACTTCTCCAAATTTCACAAGAAATACTGATGATGATACTGCTCTTCCGAATACCCTTGCAGGGTCATTCTGCCATGTCCAAACACTATTAAAATAGAAGAAGAAATGACCAAAAAAATAATTAAAGAGACGGGTAAGAACATCACAAAATAACACCGTGGAAGATTCCTCTAAAGTAGCATTAAACTAGGGGAAGCAAAGTCAATGCTGGTGGTTGTCAGATAAGTAGCTGTACTAAGCCCAGCAATTCAAACCAGCAGTGTGTGGACAAGCACAGCAACCAGGAGACGTTACGGTGGAGCCAAACACTCTAATTGATCTTCAGAATCAGCATCAGCAATGAGCTTCCCTTACACAAAAATCCAAGCAGGCTTTTCAAGGTGATAAGCGATCCTGTTCAGGAAGCAGATCTGGTTTTAATAATTTTACTGGAATCAAAATCTTCCAGAAGTAAAAGAAGTGCATTTCAACTTGAAGCATTGCACTGAGAAAAATCAAACTGTCCAATTAGGACTCAATGATTAATTTTGACATATTGTTCCTAATAATAACAACGAACAAAAGGAAATTTAACAGGTAGCTTCAAGAACAGGGGAGTAAATAGAACCTGGATCACCACAGCTTTGTGTCTTAGTGTCGGTTGGCTTCTGCATTTCAGAAGATGAGAAGCTTTGCCTGCGGTTGGGTCTTTTTAAGGTCCTTTTCTCACATGTGGTTTCACTGTTACCTAATAGAGGTTCAGCTCCTGCTGCAGTCTTCCTTTCAGCAAGAACAAGCAAGATCCCTCTTTTTTGCCTATCTACTTGCATGAAACTGGTAGCACCTTAATATCATGTTTTGTTTGTTTGTTTTTACCAGCAAGGTTTCCAAACTGCTCCGTGTGTAAGCAGAAGAGAACAGAGTTTAGACTTCCAAACCCAGTCCTGGCACTACAGAAGAGTACTGCTGAGCAAGGACTGCTCTTCTTCAGCAAACTCAGCTGAGCTGGTGTAGGTACAGCTGAACCCCACGCAATCTGAAATGGCACACTAAACCATGGGGGAATCACTGGAAGTCAGAATCAACTGGCTGCCAGGGCAAAGGGTCTCACAGCACTGCTGAGCAGGGTTCATTGGGCCTCCAGTGCTCTCCTACCTCACTTCCAGTTGCTTTTGCCCATGCTATATTTTCTTATGAGCAGGAGAACCCCTCAAAGCATATTTCCATAACTTAGTTCAGAGAGGTGGGCAGCATGTCTCCAATATTTGCCTCTTATCATAGAGGGGAAACCCATCTTACTGACCTTCTAGTGCTGTGACCCTATCCACATGAAAAGGATCAGGGAGGGACTACCCTTCCAAGGAATACAGACACTTCCAGTAACACATCACAGAGGTGTCCAGTAACAGAAATAAGCCCAATGCCAGCACAAGGAAGGAACCGTTTGGACTTTGGGTTTGCTTAGGCAGATTCACAGCCTTTGTAACTTGAGGGTACTGTAGAGGTGTGAATCTTACTCTTCCTGCTATTAAGCACCAAATCCCACTGATGCTAGTGGATCACACAAGAATAGAGTCACAGAGGTAGTGAGATGAAGCTCATAAGACCCAATGGAGATGGGACAAAGTGCTCCAACAAAGTAATGAAATATGTAATTTATGATTATCTAATCATAAATTGAAAGTAATTTATGATTATCTATTGTAGCAATGAAAAAAAGCAGACACCTGTAGTTCTGTCTCTGTTATACAGCACAAGCCTAGCATGTTCCATGGAGCTAATTTGATTTCTTGTGTGAAAAATCCAGAAGAAATACATTTAGCATTGTTTTCCAGGTCCACTTACTGTGATTTAGGACAGGGCATCATACAGATTTGCTGCTGGTTCCTAAGAGGGAAACATCCGAACAGGAGGATCCAGCCTTTCTTGCCACATCAGTCATGATGACATTTGAAAGATGATTTGCTGAACACTCCTATGAAAAGAATCAAAGATGCCACCTGAAACTAGTGACGTGCATTTCCTCATAGCTGCTTATGTTTCAGTTAAGAAACATAATTTGTTTTCCACTACATGTTATCACTTGCTGTGTTTACATTATGTCAAAAAATGATAAAGGAGCAGAATCAAAACTGTATTAGTCCCATATAGTTAACACTTTAAATGCATGTTATTGTTTGAATAGTTTGAGCAACATAATACCTGAAAGAGTGCAAACAAGTGACACTGAGCGTGGAGCTCGGAGCAGCACAAGCTGTGGGTCTGGGCAGGAGGCTGCTTATGTCCTTCCTGTGAGAAAGTGGGTCATGTTTTATGACAACACATATTTTTGCTGGACACCACCAGTTCATTGCACTGAATGAAGGTGCTGGTTTGATTGAAGCTTTGCTGGGAGGGCTTCTCATTTTTCATGTGATCAAAAGCCGGTAACAGATAATCAATACCCTAATTAGTAGGGGTACAGTTTAGTTTCTTGCTCTTCCTCAGCAGGACATCTAGAAGCTGTTACTCATTGTATAAGTAATTAAAGAGCAATTGGGCCACAGAGACTGACGCCCTAATCTGCTGTGGTGAGATTAGGATGTGCCACTTGCACCACAGTGGCCATCTTCTGGATGTTCAGTGACACACTCCCAGATGGGCATCTAGAAGCTAGACCAACACAGGCATGATTTCACAGCTCAACTTAATAACCCTGCCAGACTGGACTCTTCTGCCTGCACCCCTTCCTTCCAACACGCTCATAGAAATCTCTCTAAACAGCCTGCTAAAGCCAGAGCTCCCGAGGAGACAAAAGTGCTCCATGAGCTGGGTATGGTCAATCACTTCTGCTTAAGATACAGAAGGCTGCTGAAAACTGTGTCTCAGATTGGTCAGACACAGGTCGGAACGCCTTGTGCTGAACCGAGAAGATTTGCAGCAAATCCAGCTGTGGAGAAAAGCTGGGAGAGACCGAGCAGGAAAAGGGCCAAACGTAGGGCTTGCTGCGTGAGTCCCCAGTGTGCTGCTTGCTGTAGAATCTGGCACATCTCCACTGCTTGACATCCATCGCCCTGACATCCCATAGGTGTTTTTGATGCATTCCCCTGAGGGCAAAGACAGGTGAAGCTCCATCTGTGATATTCCTGTGCACTTTGACTCTTGAACCTGCAATTCATGGAAGAGCATTATCAAAACTTCCGTGAGCACAGTGCAGGTAGTGGGGCTTCTCTCACACCCTGAACTGCAGCGTTCAGCAACTCACCTTGGCCAATTGCTATCATTGCTGTGAGTTATCTATCTTCCAGATTGCTCAACGCCTATGTATTAAAACATATTTCCACCTTCTTCCTTTGGGGCGATGGTAGCACATGCTAATGAAGAAGGGTAGGAAATACCATCCTGGGGAACTGTGAATTGTCTTCCCTCCTAAACCCCGCACCGCCACCTTAGTTTGCGGTGTAACCCGCTTCCGACCGGGCTGTGAGGCACTGGGCAGCCGGGAACGACCCGGGATGGCCCGGCCGGGGCCGCGCCGGGAGGATCGCCGCCCCTTCCCGCTCCGCGGGGGCGCTCACCGCCGCGGGGAGGAGCGGGCAGCGGCACCGTATAAGGCCGCCCGTCCTGCTCGGATCCGCCACTCGCGCTGTCGCTGCCGCCCGCGCCCGTCCCGCCGGACAGAGACCTGCGTGGGGCACACCGCACCGCACCTCACCGCACCGCTCCGCGCCTGTCCCGGCGGGACGCACCGCACCTCACCGCTCCGCGCCCGCCCCGGCGGGGCGCACGCTGCTGCGGCACCCCCGCCGGGTCCCGTCTCCATCCCCTTTCCTCCTGCGCTAGCCACCCCGTGCCGGTCCTGCGGGGACGGCAGCTGCCCCTCAAATTTTGGGGTAGATCCCTTGGTTCCAAGGGCAAGTCTCTCCGGCAGCATGGGGCGCTTCACCGCCTGGGACTATGTGGTCTTTGCGGCCATGCTGCTCATCTCGGCCATCATCGGCATCTACTACGCCTTTGTGGGTGGGGGGCAGAAGACATCCAAGGACTTCCTTATGGGGGGCCGCAGCATGAGCGCCCTCCCCGTTGCCCTCTCCCTCACGGCCAGCTTCATGTCAGCCGTCACCGTGCTGGGCACCCCTGCCGAGATCTACCGCTATGGTGCCATCTTCTGCATCTTTGCCATCACCTACGCCCTGGTGGTGCTGTGCAGTGCTGAGATCTTCTTGCCCGTCTTCTACAAGCTGGGCATTACCAGCACCTATGAGGTAAGATGAAGTACAAGAAGCCTTTCCGCAGCCTTCAGGGAGCTGGGGGGGCTTCTCATGCCAGCTTTCTACATCTCTCTTCCTCAGTCTCTTCTTCCAAATCCCCCTGTGCTCAGTGCTGCCCCATATCTCCACACTCCCAAGGGCAGGCTGCAACCTGCCCTGTCCCCAAGTCTGCCCACACTGCCTCCGCAGAGAGGAGGTGCTCAACCCTGATGTCTTGATTCTCGAGCTGTGCACCATGCCAGATCTGTTTCCTTACTCACTTAGTTCAGTAGGTGGATTAATCCTCCCGCAGCTTGGATGGTGACATGTGGTTAATGATGTGTAATTAATATACCAAGAGTGCAAGAGCATCTAACATAGAAACCAGGGTTCTCAAGTCTTGCTCCCTCCCCGTAGGGTTTCTAAGCCCAGGTGCTGCCACAAAAGTTCCCCTCTGGCAGGCCATGTTTGTGCTGTTCATAGAGATTTTGGGGAGATACCCTTTCCACCTGAAGCTATTCAGACTGATGAGTGTCTTCTCCATCATGCCTATGCATGGGGGTGAGCAAGGGCTTTGTGTCTGCGAGAGTTTCTTACTTCCACCAAAATATGACTGAGCTGGTCTTCAGCTCAGCATGTAAGTTAAAGCTATAGCTAGCAGCACAGAGACATCTGGGGTGATGGTACACATTACAGCTCGAGTCTGACTGTTTTAGGCTGACAAAGCATCTGGTCAGGATTTTCTTCTGATTTAGAAGGTGTGTACAACCTGTTTATCCTCCTGCATGGAGATAGTTCCTAGCTGCAGATTTGGAGGCAAACTGCTCTCTTCATCAAGGACATTGGGAAAGGGGCATGGGTGCAGGTGAAAGTCCTTTGCTAGCTACTTTGGTCTTTTTATTACACTTAACAGGGGCGTTGCAGCACTAGAGGCTGAAAACAAGATCTGTATTGGTAGATTTAGATAAGCATTCACCAACAGAAATCTCTGGTGTCTTCCAGTGTGTTTTAAATCTACTAATCTTTGGACTGTCAGTTATGATGATACTTAAAATAGGGCTCTTTTAAATAAAGACTTGCAACTCTGCCTGGAAACTCAGTGCTAATCTTGGGGTTACATCAGAGTAACAACCTATAAAAGATATACCTTCTATTTGTGGACAGAGTTCAGAGATTAAACAATTTTGTGTCTGTCCAGATTTTCAGCATGGCTTCTTTGTGTGGACATGCTCACAGTTCATGTCTTAAACGCTCAATTCAGAAGTGAGCACTTTGAGATACTTCAGTGTCTGTCTATGTCGACTGGTAGGCAAGGGAAATCCCTTTTGTGCAACCATAGAGTCATCGAATCATAGAATGGTTTGGGTTGGAAGGGACCTTAGAGATCATCTAGTTCTAACCCCCCTGCCATGGGCAGGGACACCTCCCACCAGACCAGGTTGCTCAAAGCCCCATCCAGCCTGGCCTTGAACACCTCCAGGGATGGACATCCACAGCTTCCCTGGGCAACCTGTTCCAGTGCCTCACCACCTTCACTGTAAAGAATTTCTGGTGTCTAATCTAAATCTCCCTTCTTCCAATTTAAAACCATTGCCCCTTGTCCTGTCGCTACACTTCCTGACAAAGAGTCCCTCTCTGGCTCTCCTATAGGCTCCCTTCAGATATGGGAAGGCCGTTATAAGGTCTCTCCACACACCCTAGAGAGTTGTTAGGACAGATGGTAGGAAGAAATTTGCCCTGTAGCATGACAAACTCATTCAGAGATTATGCTGTCCCAGCCTAGACAGAAAAGTGAGGGTTCCTGTTTTGCAAAAGACTGGATTTCCACTTACCGGTAGAAGATGACAAGCTGCTTTGGGCAGTGCAGAAGGTGAGGTTACCATGGGAGGAAGCTTCTGACCACTGAAAACCTTCTGCCCTCTCTTGCAGCAGTTCAGATGGACACACATCATGCCAGAGTTTCCAAATTGACTAAGGCGTAGGAGCAGTCATAATGTTTTCTTTCCCTCTTACAACGCAAGCAGGTTCTATGTTTGCTGGTACGTCATTGTGAACTGTTAGGTTGCACTGTGTGGAGTCAAGAGTTGGAGTCGATGGTCCTCGTGGTTCCCTTCCAACTCAGGATATTCAATGATCCTGTGGTAATACATGCTGGTCTTTACCAAGTCACAGTGCACAGCTCCTTGTCTATAGGGTGCCTTGAGGCAGCTGGGGAACACCAGTTTCCATTCTGCAATCTCTGTCATATACTGACTAGCTTATGTCTACTTCACTTGATCGTGTGCCATTACCCAGCAGTGAGGTCTGTAGAGAAATAGCAAATCAAGTTGAAAAATATATCAATCAAAGTGACACAAAGAGGTTTTGACCATCATGAAAATTTAAAAATGTCTCCATGCTCTTTCTGTATCACTCATTGCTTTACTCTAGTCCTATCAATAATGCCAAATTTTGATATAAACATTTGTTTTTTCTTTTCCTTTGCAGTATTTAGAGCTTCGATTTAATAAATACCTGCGCCTCTGTGGAACGGTCCTCTTCATTATCCAAACGGCAAGTAAACATCAAAGCTGTTCTGTGGTCCTTGTAGCCACCAGGATTCTTCAGCTTAGTGTATCTGGTTGTTCTCTCTGAATGGTTGATGAGGTTACTGCAGTGCATGGGTGGCTGGGAGTGGGAGAAACAAAGCTCTTTCTGCTCCAAAGCACTGAGGTGGGGAGTGGATGCTGGGCTACCTGCCCTGCTGGTCTCTGTGTGCATTGTTGAGCCCCTGGAGCAGTCACTTGGCATCAGCGCCAGACCAAGGGACGAGCGACCCTTCACTGCAGGGAAGCAGTGTGAGGAGCACTGCAGGGAAGCAGTGTGAAGAGCAGAGAGTCTCAAGCCTGCCTGCTCGAGAAACCCACCATGGGTTCAAAACATAAACATGCCCCAATTATCTACAGCAGCAGTTATCCTGTGGGCCATGGATTCTGGGTGTCTGATTAATTCTCAAGGGTCTGTGAAAGGTGATAAAACAAGCTGTCAGGAGCTGTCATTTGCTATACAAGGGTGTGTACCACCAGCACTGGAAAAAAACCTGGGTGTCTACAGACTCAGAAACAGCAAATCACTGCCTTGGGGAATGTTAAAGTAAAGCAGTCCCAGCCCATTTGGTGAGTCAGGATGGGACCACAGCTTTTAAACGTACAGTGAGCGTGTTCCAAATGCACCAGAAACAAAAATGTGTTCTTTCACAATTTTAAAGTGGATTGTTTGGGGAATTCAAAGCAAGAATTAGTATACAATCAGAAAACTTTTCAAGTTACATGCTTGCTTTTTTCCTGGTTTTATATTTTTAAGAGTGTTACAAGGCAATCACACTTGCACCAGTAAGATGGTGGGAGATACAGTGCTGTTTACTTAGTTGAACAGTGCTGCTTAGCTGGCATTTACAGTAAAGTGCTAGGATGTGTGAATCCTGACACTGTTTCACTAGCAAACAGTTCCATAAATTGGAAGAAGCCAAGCATAATCTTTGCTTGAGAAGATCAGAAAACTAATTCTATACAGCTTAAATATATACCCAAAGAAATTAACTAAGGTTCTGTAGGTGCCTTTCTGTGCCAGGCACGAATAACTTAACCTGAATAATGAGAAGAATGGTGAAGAAAGGAAAGAAAATCCCCCAAGATTTTAATGTTGCCTTTTTAACTGTTCTGTGAATATTGGCATGTGTTTAAAAGAAGAGTTAAAAAAAAAAAAAGGATATGTAGTAATACAACCTGAAAAACCACTAAAGAAGTGGAAAGACAGTATCATCAGTCCTGTTTTAATTTACACAAAAATGTGATTATACTTGTGACAAATTTTAATTTCTGATGGTTCAAAGCTCCTTGCACTTGTTTGCTGCGTTTGAGAAAGCTGCTTTCTTATGCTGAATCCCTGAATTAGCATGATTGGAGAGACATGGGTTTGATTGATGGACAATTAGATGGGTAAGCATTGGCTGGATGCTTGCGTCCAAGGGCTGCAGTCAACAGTTCTAATGGAAACCAGTAATGAATGGTGTCCTGCAAGTGTCTGTACTGGGACCAATACTATTTAATACTTTCATTAATGACATAGATAGTGGGACTGAGCACAAGTTTGCAGATGACACCAAGCTGAGTGGATGCAGCTTGTTCTGAGGAGATATTCCCCAGGGATTAGTCAGGACTGGCAGCTTTCTTGGCATACAACCTGTATATGAAAACCTAGAGAGGACTCTCGGCACTGAGAGAAACAAACATGCACACGTACAGGCCAAGAATGGTATACAGATTGGGATAGCTATTTCCCCAGTGACCCCAGCATCCTTTCTGGCATATGCTGGTAGCAGGTGTGGAGCAAGGGGCCAAGGCAATCTGGTCATGCTGGATAAAGCAGCCCCTTCATATTAATTTCCTCCCACAACTGGATTACTCCTGACTCCAGTTACCTCTTGGTTCTCTCCCCAGCATAGCTGCTGGCCATGTGGCAGCGCTCTGCCACAGGGGCTGGATTTTGACCTGCTCAAAAGCCACAGCGAGTGATCCAGCAGTTAGCCATCCTGCTCCGGTTTCCTGCCTGTGCCTGGGGCAGACTTCACACTCACGGGAAGGGCAAAGGCTTCCTGGATGCCAGATGATGTGTGATTCCGCCACTTTTCCATGGCAAGTCCCACCCCTATAAATTGGGGATTCAGAAGAGTTCAGTCATGGAAGACTGATGCAAGACAGTGATTTAGATCCTTTGAATCAAGGCCACTGACCTTCACAGAATTTGTCTGCACATGTAAAGCTGTATTCACCTGAACCATGCCACTGTTGAATTTGTCCTAGTAGTACAAGGCAGAAACAGCAGAGGTAAAAAGGCAAACAGGAGTAAAAAATATACACAAAGAAATTATAGAGGCTCTCAGTGTATGAATCCCATTGTGCCTTCGAAAGTGGATGAAGTAGCTCCTTTATTTGTCTGTATCTTTCCTGTATTGGCTAAAAATACAGATCTGCTGGTAAACACACATGGCGTCATTTTCCAGGAGTGTAATCCCTTATAATGCTATCCATAATGACTAACTAATGCTGTATTTTTTGTTCTTATTTATGTGTGTTATAGTTGCATACTGAGGGGCATATTGATCCCAAGACTGAAAAAAAATTTTGTAATAGATTCCTTGGCAAACCAGTGTAAACCTCATCAACTTCCTTCTGCTCTTGTTTCTGCCATATGACTGCAGTTTTAAAGCGATAAAATAAGTTAATTATAAAAGCAAGGAAAAGCTGAAGAGGGATTTGGTGTTCAAGAGTCAGTGGTATTTGTTTTAAGAACACTAGGCTGTGAGATTGCAGCATTGGTTAGCCTCGGACATTGATTTTCCAACAACTGGAATTATTTCTTGACTGTTACGACTTCAGGAATTATAGACTGCATAAATGCTTGAAGAGAAACCATCTCAGAAAGCTATCATCTTTTCCAGGAATTCACATTTCTTTTGATTTTATATCTTTTTTCCTTCTAGACTTTATACACTGGTATTGTCATTTACGCTCCAGCTTTAGCACTAAATCAAGGTAAGATAAGTATATTGCAACTTTTCTTCTAAGTTACAATTTCTTGCATATGGTACTGGCATGCTTTTTTTTGGGTAATGCGTACCTGAAGATATAGCTCAAGGATTGACTGTGAAGTCTTCTAAGATTTCTGTCGATCCTGATGGGAACTCTGATGTAAGGCATCCCAGTTGTAATCCTAGTCCTTTAACCCTATTTGTAAGGAATTATAGAAAAGTTTTGAGGGAAAAATCTGCTGTCATTTACTGTACCTGTCATGCAGAATCCTTAGGTCATGGAAAAGTTAGGTCATTCAGAAAAGTTAAGAAGACTTAAAAAAAAGCAATGGAGAGACTAAACACGCTTAATTTCCCTTGCTAAGTGCTCTTCTTCAAGAGGAGAGTGAGGCAAAAGTTCTGTAAATATGTTCATGGGCTGCATACAACTCAGCCTATCATTTTTCCTGGGAAAAAAAATCAGCAGCAAAGAGATCTTGAACTTAAGATGTTGGTTACCGTATTTACAAAATTAAGTATTTCCATTTTCTACTTCAAAACGACTCTTTGCTTTGAAATGAGCCACATTTATTTTTAAAGGTGTAAGGAGCTTTTACGTGGAGCCAAATTAAACTTTTAATCTAACGCAATTAATTTGTCCACTTGGCAAAGAAAAGGCAATAACAAAATGCAAATAAAAAATGAATAATTTGGGCTAGAATGAAAAACACTCTTGTTCTGTTTGTTGAGTTTGGTTTTTTAGGGGGTGTTTTTGACTTTTTTTTTTTGGAGCAAAAAGGATTAAAAAACCCAGCACTGTCTGCATGGATTTCCTCCAGTGGGCAAGTCCCACATTTTATGTCCTTTATGTTTATATTTGCCCTGCAAATAGATGCTAAACCGAGCTATGACCCAGCTGGCTCCCACCTAGAAGCAATGCTTTTCATTAGTTTTGTTACAGTGTTTCTAATTAGCCTGAGCTATCTGTTGGGGAGCCCCCAGTGCCCTGCCTGGCAGCACCTGTGTGCCCCAAGCCGGGGCAGCAACAGCCTGTTTGCCAACCACAGCACAGGTGATCTGGTGTGGACATATTGCCATGTTTTCCTAAAAGAAAGAAGAAGAAAATAAAAGTTTTTAGTCTGACACATTTCTTCCAAACCATGCTTGAACCACCTTGTCTCCATGGAGCATCCCCATGCTGTTTACTTGCTTAAATCCTTGCCTAAGGACTCTGGGGGGCTACCCAGACTTCAAAGAAGGATATGTGTTTTAAAACCTTTCTGATTTGGGGCCTACAAACATATTGGATGTGTTGATTGGCAGCATTCACGTTAAGAACAAAGAGCTTCTTAGATCCTGAAACATATCTAACTTTTTAGCAGTTTCCAATGGCTGTAACAACTGTTTAATTTCTAGAACTGGTTAGGGTGGTTTAGACACACAAATCTTTTCAGTGCCATTTTTTATTACCTCCTACTTTTGCATTTAACTTACTTCTAGTTTTTTCAACAAACCGTTTTGGGGTGAAAAATCGACTTTATAATTGTTTTGTCTGCAATGCCTCATTCACCCTGGTGCCATTTCCCTCTCTTTCAGTCACTGGGTTCGACTTGTGGGGTGCAGTGGTGGCGACCGGCGTGGTCTGCACTTTCTACTGCACACTGGTATGTGGGCCCTTTGGCTGAGAAAAATTTCTCTTCCTTTCACCATTCACATCAAATATGGAATTTATCAGAAAGTGGCCTAATAACTGGGTTGCCCCGTGGGAGTACATTTCACAGCATAGCTGTAGCCCAGGGACTTCTCTGGTTGCAAAGGTAGCCACGACTCAAACCCTTTTTGTTTTGATAAGTTCAAACTTCTGCTTTTGCTGAAAGAACAGCAAAAAGGTAGATTTCTTTTCCTAAAAATGCTCCTGTAATTTTTCTTCCAATCTAGTAGGGTTTAGCTGTGCAATATTTGTCAGGCACCTGTTTACTGCAACTGTAGTATTGCTGTCTGCTGTTGAATAGAGCTACTGAACATAGCAAGTGCCACATGAACAGATTGGTCTTTAGATTGCTGTTAATTAACCAGGTGTCTAGAAATTATTAAATGGAACCTTCGTGACAAATTTATTTGTATCTGTTGGATTAAATCACGTTTATTTTAATTCAGATGAATGATATGTCTTGTAGAGTTAGTGGTACTGTATGTACATGTAAGATGAGCACTCTTTGCCAGTTTATCTGTTGATACAAACCCCTGTATGAGGTTATGTGCTGACAGAAGTAATGGATTTAACTATGTGTACGGACAAAGAAAATTCTAGTGCACTTCAAAAAAAAAAGCCAGGATGTACTGAATAGGATCCAAGTCCTAAACTCTCCAGTACAGCATTATTTCTAATAAAGAAGAAGATGAAATTAATCTGTTATGCATAATTCGGAGAGTAACATTTCTGTTAGTTGAATGTGAGTGCAGAGCAAGAGAGCTGCTGCCCTGTCTGATACGTGCTGTTCCTCATACAGGGTGGCCTGAAGGCAGTGGTGTGGACAGACGTTTTCCAGGTTGGAATCATGGTCGCTGGATTTTCGTCTGTGATCATTCGAGCTGTGGTGGTTCAGGAGGGAATCGGACGCATTGTAAATGATTCCTACTACGGAGGAAGATTAAACTTCTGGGAGTGAGTTTGTACTTGCAGATGATGTGCCTTTCTGTTCCTACAAATGGAGCCCATGTGACTAACTGTGGAATCAAATTGCTACTGAAGGAGGAGGAGGGGAGTTGTGACCCCATTTTTATATATTTTTAAGACAAGCTTACCTAGTTTGAGGGATATTTTTTAGGTGTTTTAAGGATACATTTTGGACTCCACTGAAAGTGATTGGTGAATAGGAGAGGACAATCATATTTACAATTTGCAACCAGCTGATTTGGCTTTTCAGCTGCTGAACCAAAACAGCTGGGAAAATAATAGGTTTTGTCTAGTCTGAAAAAGGAAAATGTTTTTCTTTTCCTTGAAAGAAAACTTAAGTAGTTTTAGTAGTATTTTACCCTCCATGATTGTAAATAATCATAGCCTAAAAGTATCATTTTGCAAGGTCAAAAATATTCATTCTGACAATATTGAATCAAAACACACTTTAGGTTAAAAAAAAAAAGTTATTGTACTTTTGATGAGAAACTTCACCCAGTGCTATTAGTGAAAGTTTAGTGTGACATGTTACCTGTTGTCCATCAGTTCAGTGTACTTGTCAGGTTTTCTGTTAAATTCTTCGCCAAGTTCTTCAGCAAGTAATTCATCTGTGGGTACTTTTTTGTTCTTCTCGAGAACAGTCTTTATTTTCAGTCTGTTTGGCCGATACGCAGTAGTTGCGCTGCATTCCTTCTTCCCTCAGTCATAGAATTTACAGATGGCTAAAGAAAAGAAGTAAAGGCATGTAATAGGTGAAATAATATTCCATTGTTCACAAAGAAAAGCATAATTTCATGCTATATTAAAGTGTGATTAAAAAAAATACAAAATGTTTTACATGTCCATGTTTGTCCATGTCCACAAAGGCTGGGTGTGCAATCACACCTTTATATTGGTGTCAGACTGATATCCCTCTATATAAGAAGGCATATTGGACTTTTTACTGGAGCATCAGTTCCTCACAATAGTAACAGGCATCATACAGCTTTACATAAGATTGTAGTTTATAGGCAAATAAATTAGTTAAGCTTCACCTTTGGCCAGATCAGAGTGTTTTGCTAGATCAGGATTTCAGCTCTGAGTTTTAAATTTGGTTGCTGTGAGTTCAGATTTCATGTATCTGAATGTTCAAAATCTGGTCAAATTAAGAGTTTGCATTAGAATAAGTATGAGGAAATTTTTTCGCCTAGACATTAAGGTCTTCTCATAATGATTTTCATATTCTGAATTTGTTTTCTTTTCCCTCTTGTTGTAGCTTTAATCCCAATCCTTTGCAACGGCACACCTTCTGGACGATTGTTATAGGTGGGACCTTCACATGGACTGGCATATATGGGGTCAACCAGTCTCAAGTACAGAGATACATCGCATGCAAAAGCAGGTTCCATGCAAAATTGTAAGTTTGTCTATAGTAACTTTTAATTTTTTTTTTTTTGTCTATATATAACCTTTTTGTAAATGGGAGCAACTTTGGCCTTTTGTTTGGTGGAGCAGGTAGAAGACAAATTGGGACAATAAATTCTGGTACTTGAATTACATATAATTGCTGTAACATTGAACTTTGTGCTGGTATTCTTGCATAAAAATAGCTGCCTTAAGTTTATGTGCAAGCTAAAGTCCTATATATGTAGTACTTGTGCTGAAGCCATATCAGGACATCATCTCGAATTGCTGCTCTTTGAAACTGAAATAATTGTGTGGCAATTTTGTGTAAGTAAAGACTAAAAGATTTTTCCATGCTGATTAGTATAGGCATGTAGGCATGAGAAAATGCAGAAATGTTTTATTCAGTGATAATGTTGCTGAGGAATCACATATTTTGCTTTTGTAACGATCATGAATTTTTTTTTAGGAATTCACTATGGAAACTGGCAGAGAGTTCTGTTTTCCTTGAATTTAAGCATTTCTCATGAGCCTTTACTCTAGAATAGAGTATACCTACTAACTCTATCTTTAGTATCATTGCAGTAGTCAGGATTTAAGAATTACTAGTGAGCTCATAAATTCTATTTATAGGAGAAATATATAAATGCACGTCATAACTGTAGTCCCTGTAAATTCTGTAACACCGTGACATACAGAGAAGGAGTTTTATGAAGGATTTCACTTCATGAAGTCACCAAAATACCCACAAAATCATGCACAGTTTAGAATTGAAATATTTTGGTCGTGGCAATAATCTACTTTTTGGTCATCTACGCTGCAGACAGGAACAAGCTGATGCTCATCATCAGCCACATCTCCAGCATACAGTGTCACATCTCCAGCACACCACGTGGCTTCTCCCCAATCTCTGGCACACGGCTGGGTGCCAGGTTCTTGTCACTGCAGAGGCAGGAGGTACATCCCACATTTGTAATGCTGCTTGGCATGGCTGTGTGTAGGAAAACAGTGCCAGATTTGTGTACCAGTGAGACTGTTCTTCCTGACCACCTGCTCCACTTAGGGCTGTGCTCCTCTATCCCACCCTCTCTACCTTCTTTACAAGGAGGGACACCTCCAGGGTGTCCCAGTGTGGAATCTGGCACCATAGCAGCTTCTGGGCAGATGTTCTGAGCTGTTGCAGCAGCTTTGACAGGGGGCGGAGGCTCTCTGTTTCTGAAGGGATTTGAATGGGATTTATAAATCATACCATATTATATGGCACAGACTTAATTAGTGGAGTCCTTTCCTGCTGGTGTGGGTGTTTGGACTCCATGGCATCTTTCTTGTGCCTTGGTTGTGCAGGGAATTTCCCCTGCATGGAGAAATCATTTTGTATATTGGTTGCAGCTTGTCAAAATTATAAACAATTCCATTATGTGGTGACTATCTAGTTCATTAGGAAATATAATTAAACACACCTGGCAAGTCCCATCAGTGGCCTGCACCTCTTATTGCTGTTTAACCTGTACACAGAAGAGGGAAATGTCAGGTCAAAATAATAGGCTTTTCTAACCCTGTGGCATTTACTGTAAGGCTTTATAAGAGACAGCACAGTAGTAAATCAGAGCTGAGAAAATAATTCTTTTATAGATCCCAACTTGTAGTTTTTTGAGAGGCCATTAACAGTGGCACAAGTGTAGGGATTTTCTTACACTTCATGAAAGGATTTCACCCCATTCAAGAAACACACCAGTAGGTAGGAGCACATGCTGTCATCCTCAAACAGTAACTAGGCAAATTGAACATAATGCTAATTAATGAATAGTAACGGGCATTCGGAGCAGGCGAGCTACGTTTTCAGAAGAAAATGGGCTAGTAACACATTTTTCTCGACTTTCCTTTCAAGGTCATCATCTGGCATGTTTCAGTGCTAAAATCTTAGAGCTAGCCTGAAACAACCAACCAACTGAAAATAAGCCCTGTGTAGTCACCGTACATACTTCAGCCAAACTCCACCCCATGTTACTCACCCTGAATTAATGGGAACACTTCCCTCCAATAGTTACAATTATTATACTCCAGTACTTAGTCATAGGGTGTACCATGAGCTGGGATGTAGTTCAGAAGAAAAAAAAAACAGCTTTCTTTTCACTTGAAAACACTGATGTAGTTTTAAAGCCAGAATTGCTAGATTCAGCCAATTTCTTTTGCTTCAGTGTGTTTCTCTTGACTTTCTAATCTTTACTACAGGCTCTAGGCTAATATCCCTATTACATTTGTTCTTTCAAAATATTTGGATTAAGTCATTGGTTAAATTTTGTGCTAAATCAGTTTATATCAAGGTAGATTATGCCAATGCCGGGAAAGCTTCAGCTAAATGTATGCAAGACATCCAACTAATATGTAAGCATCTTTAAGAAGAGGACTATTTCATATTTACTAACTTAGCCTGGAGAGAAATTTAAAGTGCTGCTCATGCTGTGTTTAGACCAAATAATTGCAAATACAAAGCATAAATGCAGAGTTTACCCTACCATGTGTAAATCAGCTTTTATTTATATAGGTCTTTTAAGAGTTTACATTGTGCTTGCCAATAATTTTTATATGGTATAAAACTGATAGTTCAACTAGCTAATCTACATTATACCTTTCTGAAAATGTCCATTTCAATGCCTAATGAAGCCTATAAAGTTAGGTTTACTTCTTCATTCATCCTGATCGTCCCCTAGATCAGTCCAAAGGCTGACTCCCCATACCTTCTTGGGAACTGAATGCACTAAAAGGCCTCCTGAAGCATCACAAGCATGGCTATATTTGCACAGAAACCAGAAGTCCTCCTAGCAGAGGTCTCAGCAGTTGGCACAAGTCCAGGGTATGTGATCTGTCAGGCAGTTAGATCATGATCAGTGGATGGCACACATAACCGGGAGGCAGCTGCTGGAAAGGAACACTGCGTTTCAAGGGCAAGCTCCCAGTGGGTGTGTTTGCTTGAACTGAGCACCCTTGGTGAGAAGAACTTTGTGACCCTGGAGTCATCAAGAGATGAGAAACATTTGAGAAGATCAGATAGCTAGATGGAAGGGAAAGGCCCTCACTGGGTGAGGAGAACAGTTTGTTTTTCACTGCCAGTAGAGGCTGCCTGTTCTGTGTTGCAAAAGTAGCATTAATGGCTGAGAACATCTCTGCTCTCAGCATTAGCTGAAGCTCCTGTCAAGACATGGGGAGGTGATGGGCTTTCTGGACCATACCAATCTCCATATTGTTTAGCTACTAAAGGGGAATCTCTGGGATCAGTGGCAACCTCCTGCTCTCTGGAAGTGACAGCTGTAGGTGACTCCAGACCAGGTCCCAGTTCCTCCTTGCTGCCTCCCATAGAGGCTTTCCCAGGAGGAAATGGGGAATTTGTTGCTTTACAAGGGCACCTCCAGCATTGTGTAAGCACAGCACTGCAACTCCAGAGGCAAAGGAGTGCTGGTGCTGACTAAAAGGAACCCCACACTTTGATCTGGGGCACCCCGCCTTGCAAATCTATCTGGGTTTTGTCTTTACTAAGGGGTGTGGTGAGGGGGGAAGAGCATCTTCTTGCCAGCTGCCTGCCATGTAAAACTCGTGCACATGATGAAATGTGGGGATTGCTGTATCGCTCCCATCATCTCCCTCATAGACTTTGCCAGGGGATGGGCTCTCAGACCGTACCACCAAAACCAGAAGTGTAATTCATATACTTAAAAACGTTTTATGGCTGGGAGCCATATCGTGACTCCCTTTCCAGCCGGCAGCCACACTGACCAAGGAGTTCTGCTTGCTGCCGGCACGGGTGCTTGCTAGCCTGGCCCTGGTGGGGTCTTGTGGGACATCAACCTCTAAGATGGTGTTTCCGTGTGTGTTGGTGCAGGTCCCTTTACATCAACCTGGTGGGCCTCTGGGCCATACTGGCCTGCGCAGCCCTGTGTGGCCTGGCCCTCTACTCCATCTACAAGGACTGTGACCCATGGACATCAAATCAGGTGTCAGCACTCGACCAGGTAGGGCCCCATGTTTCAGGGGGTGATGGTGACCTTCCTCTGCAGCCACAATGACCAGACCAGGAGGGATTCACAAGCCAGGGGTTTGGGAGTAACAACAAGCCAGAGTCCCGTATCAGGTGGCCCACACCTGGAAGAAGGCTACCAGCGGGCAGTTCTGCGCTAATGATTTTGGATCCTTCCCTCCTTTGGGAAGAGCTGGGCTATCAAACCACATTGTACTACACTGCAGAGAAACCACCTTGTAACCCACGGCAGCCTTTCCCTAAATAGGCCCTGGGCAGCAGATTTACCTGAGGAGCAAGAGCTCTGGGAGCCCATAGACTGACCAAAGTTAGAGCCAAAGGAAATAGTACAAATCTGTTTTTTGTATGTTTATGCCTGGGATACTCATACAGGCTCTGGATAACACCCCATGGACTATAGCTGGAAAACCAGGAGAAGAGCACAGACAATGGAGTACCTGAGGCAGGACCAACTGGTCTTTAAGGGTAGAATAAAATGATACAGAAAACCAAGGTGGAAATGCGAATGAATTAAGTTGTTCCTGTCAGTCAAATTCATTGGTGGAAACTGGAAGCAAGATACTAAAAAGTCCAACTTATCTGTGAATAAAATGTCTCACAGGAAGTAAATCTTAAAATTCCTCTCTTTCCAGCACTCAGATCTTGCAAAGGGCTAACAAATAGTGCACAGTTTCCAATAAGGAAATTGTTCTCATGTATCCTGAAGTTATTGCACTCTATCTAAAAGCCTTTTTTGTAGAGTCAACAGCAGACATAAGCACCTACCATTGTCACTCAAGCCCAACAGAGTGGTATACAGTACAGACTACCTGCTGCCCACCAGTAGTTCCCTATACCATCGCCACCGGAAGGCGAGTCTGACAGCATGGCTATACGCTCACCTCTGCTAGGCAGTCTCCACAGACTTTGCTCTATCTCAAACAGATGTTTTAGGATTGTTTTTCTCTGTAGAAACCCATCAAATAGTGCAAGGTGGGACATTCAAAATTAGAACAGCTGGGCAGAATGCCAGCGAGAAGGCTGTAACAAAAGCAATGTGGTGGCAAAAAGAAAAATTAGAGCAAGATAGTAATATTTCTTACTCTCTGAATTTTTCAGCTCATGCCATACCTAGTGCTGGATATTCTCGGAGGTTTTCCAGGAGTGCCAGGGCTTTTTGTGGCTAGTGCCTACAGTGGGACATTAAGGTAATTTAATAATTTGGAACTTCATACCTTTTTCTTTTTATTTGTTAGAGCTAAACTTGCATTTGTACTAAAACTTTTGCTTTTCATTTCTTTGTCTAGCTAATTTTTCTTCTTTGAAAAAAGCACTTTAAGATCTTTTATGATGCAGCTTAAAAACCCATAGTTTCCAACAGTGGTCCTATGAGGTCCTAGGACTCAAAGCTATCTAGAATTCTCTACTAGCAATGTGAGGAAACAGCTAGCCACACAGCACTAACAAATCCTCCTGTCTGTGCTTTTAAAGCCCCTTTGCTACAGGAATTTTTAAGTATTATAAGTGGTTGGTTACACAAAAGACTTACAGTCTGGGGGAATTTCCTACTGTTCATCTCTAATTTTCCAGTTTCAAACTTGCATAACTTTAAAGCCATCTTCCTTCCTTCATCCCTCATCTTAAGAGCCTGTTCCTGGACTTCCAATTGTCTTGAATGAACCCCATGAAAACAAGTATCACTATATATTTTTACTGAAGGAGACAAATCAATCAACTTCTGTCCCATAGCGGGGACTGTTTTGTTCAGCTTTCCCAAGGAGCATCTTTTAGGAAACATCACGTCTCTCAAGCAACGCTCTGAACAATAGCAAGCAGATACAAATAAGGAAACCTGAGAATGTGATACCAGAATAATTACTTTGTTCTGAGTACTTGTAGCTGCGTAAATAGAGGGAACAGCAAGGATATTTGTTTTTCATGTGCTGAGGAACAGTTGGTAGCTTGCGAGAGCAAGGTACACATAGACCCAAGATCACCTGACTGCCTTTTCACCTTAGGAGTGCTGGTTTCACTGACCTCCATAGGGAGCCTGGAATGCTCCAGTTTAGACAAGTTGCCTAATTTTTAGATGACTATAATTAAATTATCTGAATCCTTTTCTGAGAGTGCATTCAAGGTGATCTGTGACCTGCATGTAGGAATTTTACCTACCCTGATATGTACTGTGTAGATCATTTGTGAAGGTATCACATATACCAGTAGTGTTTACAACTTAGCCACATATAATAGGTATTTTCTTTGACTTCTCCAGACCCATCTTTTCATCAAGATTTGCCTTATCTTCACTAAGAACAATAATTTTAAATAGTTTTTGTTAGCCATTAACTGCATCACTTGGAATAATGAGTTATTTCAACCAATATAGCAACCAATATAGTGTAATTGCTGAATAGTTTTCTGACACTGTTCTGGGCAGTGGCAGTTTCTCTCTGCCAGTAACCTGTTACCTATGATTTCATCTTCCAAGATAAAAAAATTGTGTAAATCTTACCTTCTGTAGTACAGTGTCCTCCAGCATCAATGCTCTGGCTGCCGTGACTGTCGAAGACCTCATTAAGCCATACTTCAAATCCCTCTCTGAAAAGAAGTTGTCCTGGATTTCCATGGGGATGAGTATGTCTGCAAAAATATCTTTTCCACTTTTTCTTTACAAAGCGAGGGCTTGATTCGGATCTTGCTTACAGCTGTGTAAGTCAGGAGTAAGTGCATTCTCACCAATAGAACTCCATTGGTGTAATACGTGGGGAAGAGGAGATCAGCTGCATAGGTTTTACACAGAACAGGGGACAAGCTATTTCAAGTGAGTGTAAGGAAAAAACCAAACCATCTTGTTTGGTCTTTAAGCAGGAAAGGTACACTGCATCTGTTTTCAGTATTGATTTGCAATACTGCAAAGCCAAAAATCTTAGACTGAAATTATTTTTCATTCATCTGTCAAAAATGAGAAGCATAGGAAACAATTTTGCAACAAGCTCGTGGTACACGAGGAATAGTATTGTGTCCCAGTAATGTTCCAGAGAATGAGAAACTCTATGTCTTCTCTGATAGGCTCTCAGACCCTCAATCTGCTTAGCTCCTCTGTTTAAAATGTAGCTCAAACAGAGCCAGAACTAGGCTGAGTGGATGGTTTAAATCTCTGAAGTGCAGTTGCCATCTCTGCTAGTTGTACTGTCTGTGACCAGCTTGCAGGTGTTGCCCAAGACAGTGTTTGTTGTAAGAGTGGAAAAACCACAGTCCCAACACGGTGTCATAGCCCATGCCAGGGCTCCCAGACTATGTGCTCCCAGGGAGTGCAGCAGACTGGTGGCAGGTGACAAGTCTTAAATATTTTCACTGGAGAGCAGTTTCTTAAACATTAATGCAAACAATGCATAAGCCAAAATTGTTGTTGTTCTTATCATAAGTTGCCCTGACGTATCACATTAAACAGTAGGATTAATCTATTGCTTGTGCAGTAAAATTCAGTGGGGAGGAGGTGGAAAAAACAAATAAGCCAGTGCTATGGGTCCTGTGAAGAGACATTATGTCCTGGTCACCCGGGATGTTCTTCGTCACGTTAGTGGGAGAGCCAGCTCCCACTAATCTGCAAGCATTTACTTTCTTGCTCCAAAGACTTTAGACTGAGAAGCAAAAATCATTCCCTCAAAGTAATGACTATGACACAGGAGATTAACTTAGAAATAGGAACAATACATGTGATGTTGCCACTGTGGCTAATCTGAATGGCTGCCAGTTATTAACTAACCTTTACTAATACACAAGAAGAGGATTTTGCCACGTTTGCATGATCTCTTAATGTAAACAGAAACCACCAGGAACCTGACCTTTTGGCCAATTCAGGCTCTTAGAAAAAACCCCGGTGATATAGGCTTGTTTTGGACATATAAGGGACCATGCCGGGTTAGATGGAAACATTTCAATTAGTGATTTTCATAATTTGGCAGATTTACACATCGTTCTGCCTTTCCCATACAGGCCTGTTTTATGGGGGAGTCTGCATCGCTATGGCTGCACTGGCATCTCTCCTGGGAGCCTTGTTGCAGGTAGGTGTCACGCTGCTTTTTTGTGTCCATGTTGAATAACCCAGAACGAATTACGTAAGAAAATAATTGCTGGATACCATTATGAGATGAGGGTTTTTTTTCCCTTTGTTGTGTACTGGCCTCAAACTGCCCATGGCTCAGCCTCTGCTTTAAGCACCCATATAATTATACCAAATCCTGCCAGCTGAGTACAAAGCAGTTAAAAAAATGTTCATAACTTCCTTCTCAACAGCTTCCTTTCTTGCCATGTTGGAGGCTTTAACTATCTTGCACAGCACCTGATAGCAGACTCTTTTCTTTCCTCAGGCAGCGCTCAGTATTTTTGGCATGGTTGGTGGCCCCCTTTTAGGACTGTTTGCCTTGGGAATCCTCTGCTCATTTGCAAATGGAATTGTAAGTAAAAATTTAAAGCCCTATCCATCCAAAATTCATTGATAATTTTGGGCATCTTCTTCCACCTCTCCCCTCAGTAATTTTATTTTGGGCAGCAAGGGAGATGTCATTGATACTTTCCATGAGGACATTTTCCCTTGCTCCCTTTTCTCCTTATCCCAAGGAAGTGATTAATAGGACTGTATAGGAACTTGAATTTCTATCCTATAATGAGATTTACATGAACATAGATGGGGGGAAAAGTCTGAATAAAAATGAAACTTTGGCAAGGATTTCTGGAGAACACAGTTTTAGAAGCAGGGAGCAATGTATCTTGAGCTGAACCACCAGTAAACTGAGAGGATGTTGGCCTGTCTGAGCAAAAGGGGGTCAGGCTGGAAAAACAGGACCCAAGCACTTGTAGACTGAACTGGAGCGTTCTCAGAGTATTGTGAAATTACAATTTCCAGGAGGAAAAGCTATTCCATGAAAATATAGATTTGACAAACTTTGGGAATATGGGTCCATGGGTTAGTCTGATAGGATTGCTATTTAGTAAGGTTTACTAATCACTAACCTTTACCTCTTTGCAGTTGCAAATTTTAGGTATATACTAAAAAAAAATAAATATCACTGTCGGCCAAACCCCCCCCCCCGAAGTAGAAGAATCTTTTGCAAAATCAGATCTCATGAGGAAGAGGAAAAATTGCTTCTGTATTTGTTCAAGGAAGGCCTCAAATACAGCAGCGTTTTCCCATATACCATGCAGCCCAAAGCTGTTGTTTGATTGTAAAAGCATAGTGTCAAAATAAAGAGAAATGCTCAGGAGCTGTGAGTAAACACTGTATTTCCCAAACAGGGAATGAAGTAACTCCCCAGCTCTCCCCAGCTGTATATTTCATTTTTACTATGGAGCCTACATTTTAGATTATCATGACTGTTTTTTAGTCATCTAGGTGTTGGGTTTTTGTTTTTTTTTTTTTTAATAACTTTCTACCTTTCATGTAAATCCAAGTTTAACTTTCTGTTTTGCAGGGTGCCTTTGTGGGTCTTGTCAGTGGCTTTGCTGTTTCGCTTTGGGTTGGAATCGGATCTCAGATTTATCCTCCACTCCCAGAGAGGACCAAGCCACTATATCTCTCAACTGCAGGCTGTAATATATCCTCAGTAAATTTCACAACAGAAAATCCACTAACAACAGTCTTCAGCACACCAACTGCAGAGAGGTATACAAGTTCATCACGTGCAATTGACAAAGCATGTATTTGTTTTAAAGCAGCACAAACATCTGCCTAGCTTTTGGCTTACTATAGCTGTTCCCCCACGATTTACCTACCTGGCTGTTTAAAATGAAGCAGTTTTCTCTGATTTTTTTTTTTTTTTACCCTGTCAGAGTGAGGTTTGTCTGAGTTACAAAGAACCAGAAGTCAAAGTGAATATTCCTGTTGTTCTGAAAAGCTTCAGTTCAATATTTGAGTCTTAAGACTTGGATATACCTTACCGGAACCCACAGTGTCAAAGCAAGCATAACATTTACAGTTATTGGATTAACTTCCACAGTCCATCACCTGAATTAAAGTAGGGCAATTTCCCAATTTCACCTACACCACTTTGCCTGTGCAGAAATAGTTCTATTCAGGAAATTCAGCAGAGGGCATAATCCATATAAATGGCAAAATGTAAGGGATTTTCTCCCCTTTGCAATTACCATATGTCTTTCTTTGGACAATCAGAATGACAATATAGGGAACAGCAGGAACAGAAAGAAGCTGAACAAAGACATTTCTAGGTATTCACAATCCTTACCTCTTAGAGCACTTTGCAATCAACAGGTAACCTAGTACACACATGGATCCCCAACATCCAGTTTCATATACCTCACCTCTCACACGAGACCTCCAGCATTGCTCATGGATGCAGGGAAGCAGCTGTTGCAACAGAGCTCATTGTCAAAATAAGGTGTAACCTGAGGTGTGACAGTTGCCATATTGTTTCTGGCCATTTAGAGCTGCACACGACTAATTTCCTACCTTTTTTTATGTCTGTTTGTGTGTGTCCATTTCTAAAGAGGTTATCCCTTCATCTGGAGAAGACAGCTGGAGCGCTCAGCTTCACACAAGTTCACACTAGGTTCCTAGTGGAGACAGGACTGTCCTGTTTTACGTGCTTTGTCCCATGCGTTGCCTCACTGTCTCTTCCTGTATGAAGAAATTTGTCCTGCAAATTTTAGAACAATTTTAGTGCATACTTTATTGTATGGAGGTAGTCCAGGACTACCAGGTCGCTTAGGTCGGAAGTAACTCTGCATTTATATGCTGTGTGGAAACACAACATTTTGAAGTTGTTTGGAATAGGAAAGCAGAGATTAACACCTTTTCTGCTCTTTTTCAGGCCTGCCCTGGCAGACAACTGGTATTCCTTGTCTTATCTCTACTTCAGCACACTTGGGACACTTATCACAGTAGTTGTGGGAATAATTATCAGCCTCCTAACAGGTACGGGTTCCAGAGCTGTGACTGAATGTGTTTTAGATCTCTTTCTAATTAAGATGACCAGAGAGCTGTCATGGCCACAGGAAGAAAGAACTAGTGATAGTATTACAAACGCTGTGTAAAGGTTACCATCCTAAATCTTATTTCCTCCTCTCAGCCCTTCCACATCCCACTCTTGGTCTCTGCTCACAGTAAAAGTTACTTCAAATTTCTAAGGAAAAAGAAGTTTCAGCAGTTTTTTAACCTGAAAAAGAATAACAATATAAGACATCTGTCTTTCCTGTTTTATTAGATACCAGCAGGGGCTGGAGGTTTAAGGGTTGTCCCTGAACATGGCAACAGCTCCAAGCAAGGAGATACGCCCATGCTTCTAGAGGACAAAAGCAGTTTGGAGTGAGTTCAGAGCACTCAAGGGTTATTGTCTGCACCTGTGCAGTGCATGCTTTTCACCACATTCCCCAAGCATGTATCTAAGAGCTACAGATTCTGTGCATGGCTGCATTAGCTTCTTACTTGGTTTCCCTGTACTATTTGTGCAAGGGGTAAAAAGCAGCACACCACAGGTAAGAACAGGGACTTCAGCTCCAGTCCATGGCCTCAGCACTTCTGCATCTAGGTGAGATGAAAAGTACAGCTGTTATCCAGAAATGCATGGCAGAAATAGGACTAAAGCAGCTGCTCTCACAGCTTTCTCCACTATGCCCAGCCAGATTCCTGTGTGACAGCCTTCATCTTTGAAGCTGTCTGACCTACAACTTTTAGTTGTAATGTGACCTACAACTACTCCAGAACTACGAAACTCCAAGCCCAGCAAACTCACTTTCCATGAGCTTCCCTGTGCCTTGCAACTAATAAGCACAAGTCACACTTCTACCATTTTCTTTTCCCTGTGAGTTTCTAGAGGACTTACTCCCCCCCTTTCTTCCCATCACTAGCTTTTCCCATTGATATACTGATGCTTGTAGACAGGTTTTGCTCCTTACCAGGTTGGTATTGGGTCACCCATAGGCCATGACACAAAATCTGGGCAACTTGGCAATCCAGATGAGAAATCCTCAGCCCAAGAAACAAAAACCAAAAAGAACTAACCCAACCACAGCATCACCCTGCTACTTTTTTTTTTTTTTTTGTGGCACAAGATCTCATTTAAGCCTCTGGTGGCAATCAGAGCTAATTCCTAGCACCTGCATCTCCTTTCTTTCCCACACACATAGAATAGTTAATCTTCCATGCCTTAAAAGTGCCCAAACATCTCATTAACCCTCTTCCCCCACCTTGGGGCTGCCCTTAAATAACTCACTATAAAAATTGATGGTGACTCTGGAGACAGAAGTCTTGCTGACAAGGAGCTCAGGCCTGCGGCTTAAGGTCTAGGGCAGCACTTGGTACGACAGCTCCTGGACTGGCAGGGTGGTCCCAGATATCATTGTATGGGATTCATCCTTTTCTGATGATTGTCTCAGGATTTTTATACAATCAGAAATCTGAGGATGGTCTAGGAAAGTCTGGGAAATGGCTAAGGCATTTCAAATAGACCTCAAGGGATCATTTTATATTTTGAGAGGTGCAGATATGCACAATTGGAAATAAACAATCCCTAAGGCCTGTGATTGCTTGATGGCTTTTGCTGCATGACTGTCCTGCTCACCTGGCCTGGTGCCCATAGCTGGGCTCTGATGTATCATTTGCATGTGGAAACCTGGCTAATTGAAACCTGCTTATTTTGCAGGAGGACTAAAGCAGAACATAGATCCTAAATTCCTGCTGACCAAGGAAGATTTCCTGTCCAATTTCTCATGGTCTAAATCTGAGACAGTAAGTGCAATAATGCATCTCTAACTAAAATCAATTTTTCCTCCTGGGGACAAAGGCAAACAGGTCCTGGATTTTTTTTTCCCGTCAGGATGAGTATCACCTCATACTGCCTGTTATGACTGTCTGCTTTAAGGCAATAGCAGAGCATAAGGGAGATGATAGGATTAAAGCAGCTGGCATAGGCCTGGAAGCTGTGTTTGGCCACAGCTTGTCATCAGTGAACAACAGAGCAGCAGTTGAGACAAGAGACAGTTGTTCTCCGGGTTTCTGCCAAAATACTCCCTCACTAGTGTCTTGGAAGCTGGCCCAAGGCATGCTTTGGGCTCAGCAAACCTTCCTTTGTTTGTAAATATGTGTTCTCTCAAGTCTGGATTTTTTTGCTATTTCAGCTACTGTTTGAGAGAAAACATTTCTAGTCAGCGTATGTTTCCTACCTCCCTCCCTAAGAGATAAGAAAAGGGAAGACATTATTGGGTAATAACTTCCCTTACTAAAGAGAATGTAGGGGAAATTTGTTTTTAAATAAACTGTGGATCACTTTTCAATCAGTATCATCAGGATACTGAATATTCAAGCTCATCTTTGTTCAGTGCTTTTTGATTGCTGCAGTACAGGCAAGGATCATATCTTTGAGATGGTCAAGTTTGCAAAATGTTTTTCCTCCAAGTATTTCAGCTTGTGGATATGAATGCAGGAATAGAAAGGTATTTTTTTGATACTGTTATAATGCTTTTTGCCCATGTCAGGACTGGAGACCAGCTATCCAGTTACTGTCATTCACTGCCTTTAATGGGCCAACATCTGTTTTCACTATCTTGGAATTTAATCCCTGAAGACTTTTGAAAAAAAACCCCACCCACATGGAATCTAAAGTCCACAGCCATACTATTTTATGCCCAGAGTCAGAAACAAGTGTCTGGCTGCTTATACAGCTGGGAGCTGAGTAACAAGTAGTCAGCAACACAAATAATGCAGAAAGTTGTTGAGAAAAAAAACAGGGGGAACTGAGCAACTTCCTATATGTGAAGAGCTCAGCATCTCATTATGTTTGACAGAGATCGAACATCAAAGCAATGATGCATGTTAATGTGCTCTTCATGTCAAAGATGGGTCAAGGACTGAGGGTTGGGACTCAATAGCTCAAGGACGTGGTGCTGACAGATCACTAGACACGAAAACAGCAATTAGATCTTTGCACACCCCAAAATACTTTTGACTCTTTGTAGGACAAGAACATCTTATGTGACAAGAATATTTTACACAACTAGTACCTTATGCAATAAGAAACTTTCCATGCCTCTAGAAAAGTACCAGCTACTACAATGAATAACAATTTATACTCTGTCAGCAACCAACGTGTGTTTTCCTGCAAGGCATCCCGTGTGTCAGGCCTGACTCTGCTTCCATGCTGGTCAAAGTGAGGAAGATTGTTTTTTTCCACTTCACAGCATGGCTTTTGTCTTTTCTTTTTTAGCAAGAGAAAGTGGAGGTGTTGAACTACAACCCGTTTACTGTGCCAGCTGAAGGAACTGACAACCCTGCTTTCAGCCACATCGAAATGGATGTTGCAAGTGATAAGGGCAACAAAGTCAATGGTCTTCATATATGACACGGGGCCACGTCACCCCACGAGGACAGTTTTGTTGATGTACAGCACTGTTGACATTCTTGTGCCGGGTCTGTTACCAGCCCTGCTTGGGTCATGGCCTGGTGTCTGCTGAGCTTGCTGGCACCGTCACCCTTGCATGACCTTGACATTAGCCAAGAAAGGAATCAAGTCTTTCTTGCACTTCTTCACTCACTCTCTCTCACGCTGGATCTTGGTGATAGGGCTTATGGCAATGTTTCTATGTGAAATATTTGCCTTATATTCTTGAGCCTCTTGCAAAATATCTGCTTTTAATCTCAGTTCACTCTCAGAGTAAATTTTTTATTTGGTAAGAGCACTGTTCCCCCAGACATAGTTGTTTTTCTGGTTTGGTTTTTTTTAAATTTTTTTCTTATAAGGCATTAGAAGAATGAAGAGATTAGGACTACAGGACTTAATCAGATTGCAAGAAACAGTGGGTCTTTTTTTAGTACAGGAGGTCTATTTGGTGCCATCTGGTTCTTTTGTAGAACTGATCCTGAAAGCGTATTTATTTTGCTGTTTTTGTCATATGTGTTTGTTTTAATTAACCCACTTGTTCCCTGGTTACCTGCAATTTTTCCTCTGTGGTCACTGCTGGAAGCTACAAGAGAGTGATGGGCAGAGGCCAAAGTCAATAATATCCTTCCCTTCACTCCCTGTCTCCTCCTTCTGCCCTGTCTTGCCCTTACAGAGCTGGTCCTCATAAAGGAGATGAGCTATTGGGGCTTTATGTTCAATGCCATCTAGCAGAACCACAGTAGTCTTTGTGCCCAGTGTGCTCGCCTAGGACTGCCCTTCCACTGCGCTGGGCATAGTGCTGCAGAGATGTTGATGCAGGAAGGCGGCCCCCTTTGCTCTGCTGGACAGGAGGGAAGGCTGCATCTGCAGTGGCCACTGCTGTTGCCTGCAGAGCCGAAAGCTCGTGTAGCCATTTGTGTTGGTGCAGTCCCTGTTGTCTCTCTGGGAGTTCACGTTCAAGGTCGGTCCAGGTCAGGGAAGAGTACGTCTCGTGTTCGTGCAGTCCCCCAGGGCGGGGAAGGAGTCGCAGAGGCTGTCACTTGGTGAAGGCTTCTCCAGGGCTGCAGGGTATGGGATGGCTTCTCCTTTGGCTGGGCTGCCAAGAGAAGCTGAAAAGCACGTCCACCGTACTTATGCTTTAGAAAGGTGGAAACCCCCATTGCTTCCTTATCTTGTGTGCTTTCTGGTGCAGCAGGGAACAGACTCCGATTGTGTTGGTTTTATACTGCAGACTTTTTGCTATGGCTTTACACGGGTGTTTAAAACCCCTTCACAGCAGCAGAATCAAGTTGAAAAATAAAAATGACTGCAGAAAAGTTTGAAGTTGATAAAGCAGTCACGCTTGAGAATTGAATGAAAAACTGACTGCGTGACTCAAAGGCTTTCCAAAAGTTATGCTGCATTTGTGCCAAGTGCTGAGCTGCTGTAAGTTGGAATATGACACAGTGCTAGTTTATCTACCTTGACTGGGGACCTTTACCATCTAAATCAATTTATCCCATGCCCTTGCGACAGAGGACACTTGATGAGCTACTGCATAAGATAAACTGACAGGTTCAGAAAATATGAGGAAGAAAATGGACTCCAAGGAGCAGACCTCTACTAGAGGAGCACAGGCCAAACAGACACTGTATGGGTTGTCACCAAGGGCTTGTCTCCATCGGGTAACCCAGTGCAAAACTACGTGATGGAGGCAGGTTTCCTCTTTGCCTCCTGAAGCAGTGGTTTGCATTGAGCTGGCTTTTGCTCCTGAAGCCTCAGAAGATAAGTGCAGCTCATCCAGCCTTGTGCCTTCTCTTCATGACACAGAAATAGATGCTGCATTTTGTGCTACAGAACAGTTCTTGAGCCTTAGAGTATAATAATTTGTACTTACCAGTACTTTCAGCCCACAGCTCTGAAAAAGTGTGCTGAAATGGACTGCTGTGCTTCTGTGTGCCTGTGCCTGGTAAGCTGTGGAGAGAGAGAACAGAAGCCTGTGGCAAGCCCTTGGGCCAGTACCTGCTGGCATGGCTCCAGCCCTCCCAAACTCTCATCTGAACGTTGACTGATTGCTGCTGTGTGAAGCAGCATCAGCGGGACCTTCGCTGCACCGCTCTGTGCCAAGATCACTCTTTGTGCTCTAATGGATCATCTGTGACTTCTACCTGCTTTGTTGTGGAGTGAAGACTATTTCACAGTTGTCATAGTTAAGAAAAAAATGTAGCATCACAGAGGTTTTGGTTTTTTTTCTCAGTGCCTTGAATTCACATAGTTGTTTAAAATGGAGAAAACACATAAATGACCAACTTACCATCACTTACTGCCTAAAGTCACCCTTTGAGCACTGAGCAGTCATTTAACACTGTATTTGGTATGAAGTGAAAGTTTGGGCCAGGTGATACCTATCCGTCCGCAATGGCAAACATCAGGATGAGTTTTCACAGGGGCGAATATCTTGCTGTTAAAGCTTTAAATACATTCTTAACCTTTGCAGCTGATGCCTGCAACTACTCCATTTCTTGATAACTAACTTCCCATGACTGTTGCAGAGCCACAAAGTGACTCTTTCTGCTTTATTTTTTCTCTATGCTTCTTGTTCTAATTGGCAGCACTAATTAAAGCACCTCATTAATTTTTAAAAATATTTTCTCTGGGACGATACACTGTCCTCTGCTAGTTGGACTCGTAGCCAGGCCCTTGACTGTGTGAAAGCAGCAAAATAATTCCTGGCATCTACATCACACTCCTGCACGGTGATCCTTCATCTCTCCCAGCTAAAAGCTCACCCAACAAAGAAATGCAGGATGCTCAAAGCCAACTAATTCCATGGGAGTGGGAGCACTCCACAGTGTCCAAATTACATGCAGCATCTGGCAGGGTCAAGAGACAAAACAAGTAGGTATATTAAAAAAAGAATTAAAACCACAACAGGAACAATATTTGACTCTGTGAATACACAAAGGATCCACAGAGAGAAAGCAGTGATGGATTTTGGCTCTTTTTGGTCTGCATTTAAATTTGCTTCCACCTGACTGGTCTGTTTGCTTTCTGAATAATTATGTAAACAGAATATAATTCAGGAATGACAAACAGCAAATATTTCATATGCATAATTTATTTTAAAGTTTATTGCGTCACATTATACAAGCATTAAACATGGCTTTATGTTGATGATTTTTTTTAAAGTGTGAAAACTTGACATTCTTCTCCATAGTTTTTTTCTATTTACAAATAAACAATCTCTCTATATACTTTATATATATATATTATATATATGTGGTAAATAACATAACTCCCCTCAGAAAGATTTAAAATAAAAAAGAACTGATTTGTAAACAGGGTTTCTGTTGTAGTATTTGGTGGCTTGAACACAGATGATGTTCTATACCTAGGCTTTTTCTGTTGACAAAGTATCCAGGTTGTTCATTTTCATTGTTTATTCTAAGATCTGTAAAACGAATATGGGACAGAATGCAAAAAATGTAGCAAACAGGCTGAAAAACAGTCCCAATATACAATATATTTTTTTTTCCTTGGTTTTAAAAACTGGCGTGTAACTGCTCATGAAGTACATGCTTGCTGTCAAGGGTGGTCTATGGAGGTCAATCCTATGCTGATTGCAAGATGATTTCACAGTAAATCCTTTGATGTGTGCTGTCTTGCTTGCTATGTAAAATGTCTGTGGCATGCATTGAAGTTGCATTTTTTCTCATTCCCTTGAAGGTAGTGCTCTTGTGGAGCTGGAATAAGTAAACAACATATAGGACGGTCACCTGGAGGTTTAAACAAAACCCATCATCAGATCAGAAAGAAGGGAATGGCATAAATTTGCTATCTAGAGACCATTAAAATTACATTTATTCTTATTATTAGCCTATTATCTGTATAATATTTTCCTAATTAACGAAATTAAAAAAACCAGGGGTCCTCTTTCCTGAGTGTTCTACTGTATAGCTTTGAAGAACTCAAGGGAAATCTGTCCTGCAGACCAGCAACACAGAAATCTCATCTGTGGTCAACATGAAGTGACACAGATGCACTCAGGATCTGCCTGGCAGGTCAGATCTCCTTTTCAGCATCATCCTTGGCACAAGCTTGGTAAGCAGCCAGCTCCTCTTCTCGTTTAGAGCAGAATGAGACACAACTTCTAGCAACATATTGTCATGAAAACTCATCATAATGTAGCTACGTTGAAAACAACTCTCAAAAGCAATCATTGTCTATTGTATTTCTGCTGCACTTTATTTGTTTTGGCACATTATATTGCAGTAGTTCCCCTGGAGTGGAAGTGAGTTTATATTCTACTAGGTTTCAGCTCAGTTCTCAAAGTTCTCAGTATCTACATTGACAAAGGTATATCTTACTGCAGGAGTTTGCAACAGTTCACACTCGTTCGGGTGTCGCTGATTTTACGTGTGACTCCTGTCTCGCTGTACTACCCAGCAAACAGTTTCTAAGCTTTTGTGATCTGTGGTTGTAGATATTAAACTGAGGGTGTGGAAACGAACCCAACTGCTTATGCAAAGTTGGTCTGAGCGTGATTCAGAGAGTCCCGAGCCCCCAGACTGCGAGTGCAGTACGTGCCTCTAGGTGCTGGATGGTACCTACTAACCCATCTGGCATGTGTGTATCAGAGGATGATGTTGCCTAATCCCCACCCCCTATTTACAGAGACAGAAATAACCCCATTTCTCCACTGCCCACATGAGCACAGCTGCTGTAAGCTAAAGCCAAGATGAACAAGTTCGTTTCCTCATTAGGCAGCAACTACACACCCCACAACCACTAGTGTTCCCCACTCAGTTTGGCACCAAGTCAACAGAGAACAGATTAATCCTGAAATTCCTTTGTGTTTATGGGGCCTTCAGGCCTGAGACACGAGCACCTGGTAAATGGGAGCTGTGCCATTTATCCCCATCATGTAGGGTGGTGGGTGACTACTGTAGGAGATTCCTTGCTTTGAGGAAGCAAAGTGTAGGCAGGCAGTGGCTACAGAAATGAGGGTACACACATTTTCTTCCACCCCTCACCTTCCTTGCCTAAATATTGCCTTTCATTAAAAGGCTCCCCCTGCACGGAAACAACACAATTCTCCTTTGCAGCGGAAGGAAGTTAAGAGATCTAATTTGGCAATATAGGGTCCTGGTGCAAGTGGTCCTGATTTCTTGTGTAGCTTGAGGCATCCATCCATAAGGTCTTGCATTGTGTGGTCTGTCTAGAAGGGCAAATTCTAGCCATTGTATGGGATGATTTCCAGGAGAACCTGTAGAATTTTCCTCACTTTTAAATATCTTCAACTAACAAGGTGACAATTCCTTAAGATTTCTGAGAAAATTATGATTTTTATGGAGCTCTAATTATTTGGAAAAGGGCTAAGCAAATGGATCAGCTCCAGTATTTTTTATCTAACCATATCCTCACCAGGAAAAAGACTTGCTTCCACTTGGTTTCTTGGAGTCTTGGCTTTTTAACTTCTTTCTTTGTGTTGTGGCTGATCGTGCCACTGCAAGAATTGCAGTGTTATCGCTTTGAGGCAAGAGGTGGTAGAGCTTTCACAACACTCAGCATTTCGAATCATGTTGCTTGATCCAACACTTTTGCTCTCTTCAGACCTACAACTCCACTATTTTGGGTTAATGATCTGGGAAATTTTTAATTTGTTCATGCTAAAGAATTTGCAAAAGGATATAAACAGTGGCCCATTTATCTCAAATCTAATTCTGCAGCCTGTGTAGAATTGCTCTGCATGAAGGATTTCAAGCTATTTCATACCACAGTCTGTTGTTTTATTTTTCCCCTCCACTCCTTCATAGATAATGGAAAAATGAATAAAGAAAATGTTACAAGTGTAGACATTCTGGATGACTCTGTTCTTTTGCTCTCCTGACCTTCTTCATCTGTTGTTTTTTTGTTGTTGTTGTTTTACTTATGCAGATAGGTTTTTAAGACACGGTCCATCTTCTGTTATGTGCATCACACACTCTAGTTCCTGGCAAGGTCTCAATGTGATCTTGCAATACAAGTACATGGGCAGTTCTGGGCAAGATGCCCTTGCCTGATTTGTTTCCTTCAGAGATCAGACAGTCCTATAGCTGAAAAGGCACTGTTCAAATCTTTAAAATGTTTTACTAACTTTTCACAGTATCATTTTCAAATAAATGACCCTACAGTTAGATACCTCTGGCCACGTTTACATGCTCGTCTATCTGTCAGCATGTCTGCACACCTAAATTATTCAGTGTTTTTAGACCAGTTGGTTAGACTCATGATCAAGCATATCCTCCTAAAAAATACTTCAGTGTTGGAGTAATGGAAATGGTCCACATACGCGACCTTAACTCATGGTGAACGCAAGCTAACACAGCTTAGTCCACTGTGGAAGAGGGCAATGTTGCCATGTGTGTGCTGCAGGTGGTGACCACACACATGGAGAAGTACTGCCGTGTTGCTAATGCACAGTCAGTGGTTATGAAGCAGCAACTTGGTCATGAGAACAAGCCATAAGGTCACCGAGTTCTGTAAAGCACTGTAAGATATATACTGCTTTGAAGTTTAGGGCCTTGAGTTTAAGTCAGGGCCTGGGAACTTCTTGTAAAAAGTGCAGAGACTTAAGCATTGGTCTGATCTGCTCATGCTGACATTAGCTCTGGAGAAGACTAAGCCTTGCAAGACCTCTAATTTCAAAAGGCTTATGCCAGTGTGCACCCCATTAAAGATGGGTGCACATGTGCTAAGTGCGCACAACATTGGCTGACTATTCCTTTCAGTGCTCTCTCCAGTGTAGAAAACCACTACTTGGAAATGTTTATAAACAGAATTCCTATCTTCTTTTAAGCAGTTTCTTCCTCACCCCATCATGGCCACTCATTGTGATAAGATTTTCCGTTCTTCTTCCTTTCCTTCCGCTCTTTCTGCAGACGTTCCAGTTCAGCTTCATACATCATTTCCTGAATCAGGTACTTTTCTCTCCTCATCCGATCTCTCAGATCTTTTGGGAGATCTGGGATTAAGTAGGAAATCAGGTGCTTTATGCAGAAAACAAGGTGCTGTGTAAAAAAAAAGGGATGAAAAATTAAAATCTTAGGAAGAAAATAAGTACTTTCCATATCTTCTGAAAACCCTCTCCTTCCAATTAAAATAAAAAAATGCAGTGTTAGAACTAAATCTACTGATAAATTTGAAGAACCCAAACCATGAAGACCTTTCCCCACAAAAACTCCAACCAAAGTGAGTGGAGTATGGGTCTCAACAAAGGTTAAGAACGTCTGGGTTCAAATAAAGCCTCAAAACCATGTGTTCAAACGTGGCCATACTTTGAGACCATACTTTGCTGCAAGGTTTTTTGGGCAGGGCATAGTATTAGTGGATCATGCTGCAGGAAGACCAGGATCAAATGATACAAGACTTCCCTGCTATGAGAAAACCCTTGCATCAGTATCGTAAATGATTACCTATGCAAAAGAAAACATTTTTTCTTATACTGAGTCTCTCATCTAAAGTCGTATTGCCATTTACTAAACATCACAACTAAATACAAGGTAACTGATCCTTTGTCCCTCATGTTTTAGGCAGGACAGCAAAGCCAAAGCTTGAGTGTGATGGGGGCAGATTGCTCGAGTATCCTTTTTTGTTTAATCAAAGATGCTCCTCAGAGATTTACTTGCTCCACTTAAGAAGACAAGCAAAGAAACAGAAAAATTCTCCATCAAAAATGGCATTAATTCCAGATTAGAGAAAGAAAGGTATTTCTTCTTCAAGCAGAACCCTTCCTTTGAAAGCTATTGAAAAGAAAATGTTAACATGTTTTCCCACTTATTCTTCCCTTGTGTGAAATAAACCTGCAATATTTTAATTGGTAGGAGGTTTTTGCCAAACCTAAAAAAAAAAGAAAAACAGCTGCTTCTGTCAGCATTGCAACTAATGGCTCAGTTTAGCCTGAACAAACTATTCCTTTTGGAAATACTTGCTTTTTTTTTGAAGGAGGTCAAGATAGCTCAAATAACTACATGCACTTCCTCAGTGACAAAAAGGTGTCTGAGTTTGGGTAGTTACTTAATTTATAAACACACTTATCTCTTAGTGGAATCTTTTACTGTAATTGCTGTAGCAATCACAATACACCCAATTAGTGTTCTCCACAGAGAAAGACAGACATGGTTTCTGCTGCAATTACCTCTTTCATTTCACAGATAAAGTTAAGGAAACAGTTTGCAGTGCCAATAAGCAGGGGTTCCTGTTGAGGGAGGCAGCTATGAGTCAACCTGTGGCCTTGGTTGGGGCAAAGCAAAGTCAACTCTCTTGTGCAAGTATTGGGTGGACACAAGAAGCTGTTCCACAGCTGGTCACAGATTTCACTGGGCACTGAGATTTCAGCAGGGCTGATTTTTCTTGCCTCAGTTTTCTTTGCCCTTATGCCATGCTGCCAATATGCCAAGTGTGTCTCAAGAAGCCAGGGTTTCTTCAATCTTAAAACTACTTAGGTGGACCTGTCAAGGCCATTCTTGTAGTCCTTTTTGGAGACACATACCCTGGTTCTCAGAACTGACAGCTCAAGAAACATAGAGATCAAGCCCAGCAGGCCTCTATCAAATGTTCTTTCTTTTATTTAATTTTCTCCTGTGTGTGGCAGAGTTGATGGCAGAGCTGATCTCCTTAGGACCAACCCCTAATGAGTTGGCACAGTATGGAGGAAGGAGACAGCTCAACCTGCAGTGCTATATTACTCCTTCATCTGGGAAGGGCTGAAAATGACATTCAGGGGGAATTCACTGCAGACCTTTGGGCTGAGCCACCAAGACATCCCTACACAAGAAATAATCTAGAAAATGTTTCCCCTTCACCTTACCTCTAATTAAAATACTTGAGTGATCCAAAGAGGTGCTTTGAAAGCTCAGTTCAGATTGAATTTACACAGTAATGAGTCAGAAATGCAGTATGTGCTCATGAATATTATGCCAATAACTTATGGTGATTACTGCTTCCATATCTGTGTTGGATGCTCTGTTGCTATGATTTCAGAGCAGAGGATTGAGTAAAAAGTTTTTAAAAATCATTTGTTCCCTATTTGGCTTCTTCACAGTGTAAAAGGTATTTCAAACTGCTTGTGCTGGAGAAATGCTGAGCCCTGGTTTTTGTCAGGGATATTTAGGCACCTGAAACTCAGGGATTAAGAGCTGCATTTTGTTTTGTAAATAATCTCATCCTATTTATCTATCCTCCCGTCTCTCTTTTTCAGAATCAGCATGTGACTACCAGTCATGTGAAGTTGGTATTATCTTCTCTGGTTTGTTGTAAAGATTTCTGAGATACTGACAATAACTGCTAATATTATGAACATCGGCAAAGGTATTGAATCCTTCTCATCCTTTGGCATGTTTGTGATGCTAAACGTTGTGGGGAAATGAATGGTCCTGAAGAAACAGAGGAAAAAAGCTAGATGCGTAAATACTGTAACTTAAATTATCTTCATTTTTCATTTTTTCAGATTTCATCTTTTCTTCTCCTGTTCCTTCACCCCTTCCTCACACACTAGATAGCGTGTGGCTTCCCAGCCTACCCAGGATATGAAAGCCAAAACTCAGAAAGCTCCATTTATTTCCCCTCTTTGCAAGTCACTGTTACAGCTTTCTATGTGCTGCATTCCCCTTTTCGTTAAGACTAAATACCTGCGACTGTTCAGAAAACAGATCTGAGAAAAAAAGCACAGTAGAAACAGCAGAAACTAACCCCAAAATCTCAACAGCTGCCATCATAAATCAGCCCAGTGGAAAGGCTTCAAAGGGAAATTTGTTTCATTTTGTTGTTTTTGTTAAAACAGAGAAACAAACACATTTGCCACCTGAGTGGTCACTGACCTCAAATACAATAATGAAAGCCAACCGTGCTGCTAAGACATGCCAGAACTGCAGCGTGTAACCGTAGGGCACTGGGGAGTGAGGAGGGTCTCGGTAGTCCCTGTACCTGAAAGACAAGCAGAGGGTGGCAGTTAGCGAGGTCCTGCCCTGCTGCCTGGAGGAAGGCAAACCCAAGACCCAGCTGCTCTTGCTCATTGCATTTTCTGCACCAAAATGCAATCTCAGCTCAGACTAAGTTCCTTGCTTCTTAGGCTGGGCCTACACTAATGTTTTATTTCAGATCCAGCATGTGCTTTTGAAGCAAGTGTCCTGATTGCTTCTGCTTGTCATGTGTTGGTTCACCCAAATGGGTTTCCTTTCAGATGAAACCTAATGGTAAGATGCAAACTCCAGCTGCTAATGGAAATACATTGCAAAGGACCAGGCCAGTGCCTGTTTGAAGTGAAACTGCTGAAGCAAATACACAAGATATTGGGTGCTTGGCACCTGCAGTTGACCCTCCAGCAGCAAAATGTGTGCCTTGCAGGCACCTCTGCAGAACATGAAGCAGGATGGGATGCTCTTCTATTTTGAGGGCCACTTTCTTCCCACTACACATTCATTTTAAAACCCAGTTTATCCAGCCTGACAGCCCTCGCAAAATCCATATAAAACTTACTTATGGGCTCCAGGCTTCATCAATTGGCTGTCCATCCCTGGTGTAAAGTATGACTCATCCTGACTGAAGTGGAGCCAGAACTACACCTGTTGGTATATCAACAGGGCCAGGGCTGGGTAAGAAAGGGATCTATTGTCTTATCTCATAGAATGTTTCTCTAGTCTTCAGGTCTCAGTAACTACAGTGACTACAGGTATCTATTGGGAAAGCTGGATCCAGGAAGACTTCAAAACTACATTAACAAATCAGCAATCTGTTTTAAGTCATACATTCTGGAGTCTACTACTACTACTACTACCAGTGTGTTAATTCCAAAATACTATTGCAGAGACTGAATTTGAAAACAGTTTTAAAAATAGTTTTCTTCATAATCTGTTTCCTATATGGGACAGAAAATCCATTATAAAAAATTTTGAAAACACCACAGTAAATAATACAATTACTCTTGATCTCTAAGTTAATTTTAAACGACTAAAGAAAACTCAGATGAGCAAAAGAAATAGAGTCATCTTATCTCTACGATAATCTGTATTTCTCCCTGAAGCATCTTCTTAGACTGCAGAGGGTGCTACACAAAATGAAATAAACTATGTTTTCACATCTTCATCAGCAACAAACCTATCTTAAATTGCAGTATCTCTAGTGCAAGTTCTTAAAACTGAGACGATCTTCCCTTCTGCAAGCAGCATGCTGACTTCAGAGTTAGAATGTTTTACAATATCCTAAGTATCCTGAAAATAGAAGTCCCTGGCCCAAGTCCCAAGACAGTAGAGTATGCACTACACATGAAGAAATGGGAAACCTTTTATAAACAACCAGAATAGCATGGTACCATCTGTGTTCCAAACGAGCAGAAGTTAACTGAATATGGCTACTGGTTTTTGTTCAGACAGACTGCCTTCCTGGAAAAATGCCTACACTATTGCACAGCAGAACTTAGTATTTCCTTACCTTGCTACCAATATCTGCCTTAAATTGCAATTAAAATGACTGATGTTTTATCAGAATTCAGGTGTGTTAAGTAGTTGATAAACTCAGCTAAAGAAAGACATTCATTTTCTTTCAAGGGTAGATATACATAACAATTCAGTGTCCCCCAAAAGAACAGATTTATCTTCTGGAGATTTATGGCACCAATTTTAATAGCGTTCCGTTTATGGGATATTGAGGGAACAACTTTTTTTATTGATGGGATTTCCACCATCGGCTTTAAGTAACAGCAACCTTATACTTGAAGTTGGGGAGGAAAGGAATTAAAGAGGGAGAAGAGAATGACCAGAATTACGAAACATTATTAAACGGTGCTGTGCCAAACAACATGGAATGGAGTATTCTCAAAGTTGTTCTGTTCCACATAAAATGTTATCTATGGGTTCAACATTGGGATGTTCTTTCTGTCAAATAAGTTGCAATAGTCTTAAAAATCATTTAGTTAAGTGAAAACATTAATGCCACCTCCAGGTTCATTATACTACACCATTCAAACTCATTATTATTAACAAAAATGCCACAGTATCACAAAGTATCACTGACTTTTGCTGTATCACAGAGTTCTTTTGTTCTTTAGGCACTCATGAAAGGATATTTCAATTCTTCACAGTGAAAAATACTGGGATTACGTGTATCTGCAGCTACCAGGATTCATGCTTGTAAACCAGTGTTGCAATAAAAAACGGTAGCAGTATTTGTTGTTTGGTATTTTTGGTTGGGACCACATTTAAGACTTCTATGTGGATCCTTGATTCTTTGGACCATTAAAATCAATCAGGAACAAATCTATCATTACAGACTAGTCTCATACTGCTATTTCTCCAGTCTGTTGGCTGAGGACAAAGACATACGGATAATTAACTGCTCACTTTATTTTGATTCAAACAACAAGTATATGATTATTACTATATTACTAATAATTAGACCTGTAAGCAATGACATAAACATATTAACCATTCAGCAATTAGGAAGTGCTGGATTTGAGGTTTCGTAAAGGTAGCTTAGGACAGACCCTGTTTATGCCTGGCAGACCTGTGAAATAACTGATGTGTCACTCCTGCGCAACCTTGACTTCCTTCTGCATGCCCTATGATATTATCTGATTACAGTTTCATCTCACTTGTACCTAAATAATCAGTCACCTATTATTGTCCCTTTGATGCCATATTTCTCCATGATCATTCTGTCTGATTCAAGCCATGACACCACAGGAATCCTGCATTAGGAACACCTGCTAGATATCCACTTTTGGTTTCTCCTGTATTTAATGGAGGAATCATGCAGATAACAGCAAAGCATTATCACGAGCATGTCCCTGAATAGTGCAGTTTATTATTTCCATTACTGTTTTTTAAGTTCTGAAAATTAATTCCAACCACAAATTTATCATGATGCTTCTCCCTTGCAGTGTCTTAAAGCAGACAGGTATTTGATCTGATACTTACCTGCAATATTTTAATGGTGAACCAGAGAATTCACTTCCATTTGATGTTGGCTCTGAACGGTTTTCAAAGTCAGACACCAGAAATACTGATAAACTGGCATTAACATAGCCAACCATACACCTAGAGGGGAAAAAATCCCGTAGTCAGGACACAGAAAGGTTTTTCCATTACCCAAGAGGATGTTCTCTGGGTTTCATGAAATCCACAGTATAACTGTGATGCTTACTAATATTTGAAAGAGACGTTGAGGCAATATAAGAGAAATGCTCAAGTAGGTCAGATGGACAATAAAAGTGAAGCAATGGTAGACTTCTATGGGAGAAAAATGTTGAAGACTTGTACTGGTTACTTTTGAAAAGAAAAGTCACCTAAAAGGTAACACAATAGAGGTAGACAAAATAATGAGTAGCACTGGGAAGACAATCAGAATATTCCCACTGTTACCCTCATGGTACTAGCACAGAGGGACATTAAATCAGATAGAAAGGCAATACATTTAAAACAGCTTTTTACAAAATGTCCAGTAAATCAGAAGAACTCATTACTAAAAGATCTCAGGGTGGCTGAGCACTGGGAGACTCAAGTAGAGTTTGGAGAACACTGGGTAGGAGAATGTACATCTCCTGACAGGGGGCTGGGGGAGTCACTTGAAGGCTCGTGTTTGGTGTTAATAAAGCCAAGGAGAGATACAGCAAGAGTACTGTGCTGTTCACTCAGTGTTGCCCAAGCACAGGTAAGTCTAAGCATACTGCTCAGCTTGGTGCAGAGTACAATGCACAGTAAGGGTTGATTGTTGGTTTTTTTTAAACGCTGGATTTTGCAGTTTTTGAGAAGTTAGATTTAAACACCATCTGGCTTTGTCTTAAAGTCTCCATACTGATTGGATTTGGAACTTAATTTAATTCTAATACTTTTCTAGCATCACTGGGTGTCATATGAATCTAATACCTGCAGATGTTTTTTGAAAGAAAAAAACACCTTTCTCATTTAAGTTATTCAATAGCAGATGCTCTTTACTCCTTAATTTGAGAAAATTCAATATTGCTATGGATTTTTTAATAGCTTCCTGCTTTTGTAGTAATACTTATTAATAACAATATCCAGATTGCTGACATAAATAGTTTTTATCCAAGTTGGCTCCTTCAAAGGATTACTGTCTGATGGTTTCATCTAGAAATTAACTCAGAAAAGCAGCAGAAGTGTGAAAACACTGTACAAGATGTTTGTGAAAAGATGATGAGCTTCCTCTGTGCGTCAAGCTACTTCCCGTCTACAGAACTAGTTTCAAAGCCAGTGAGTCATACTGGACTGGAGACTTCATAAAAATAAAATTTCTAAAGGTGGTGTTTTTTCCACGTATGGTGGTCCTCAGAAACTCAGTAGCAAGGAAAGTTGATGACAGTGCCTCAATGTCCTATGGATCTTCATAATGGCACAAGCAGAGGCATATGCTCATGAACGACCATCACTGTAACAAACACTTTACCCATGAAGGGACTTTAACTCTTTGTGAAAATAAATGGAACATTTCCTCTGGCACTGACTAAAATGCCAAGCTCCTTATAGGTCAGCAAGTTAGTAGCACTGCTAATCAGGAGCTGCCACAACAACTTCCCTTCTTCTGTCAGTGTGATTAAACAGTATTGACAACCAAAAGACAGCAAAAAAGCAGCAACAGAAGAACTCACTTTCTGTAGCAGGGAAGAAAAATCAATCTGCCATATGTCTACTAGCAGAATGTAAGCTTTCCATCACTGTCTACTGTTTAGCTTGGGCTTCTTTGAACAGTAGGGTCCTTGCTAATGGAGAAACTATGAGATCATTTGCAAACTGTGTCTATTTGTGTTCAGCTGGATTCAATGACTTTCCCTGAGTCCAACAGCCTCGATTTTACAAGATGCCATGTAGCAGCTATACTCATACTTGCTGGTAGTGTGCACACGCTAATATAATCTCAGTGTTTAGCAACATTGGAAGAAAATCCACTTAGGCAGCAGGGATTCAGTTCACAAATATCTCCTGAAAGATTTAATCCAAGGACTCTAGTTTTAGAAGAAAAGCAAATTACTTTGCTCTGTAAGTATATCTTGACAACTTAGTTGGGAATTGCTTCCTCTTGTTAGACACTACTTTTTTCAGCAATACCTGCTGAATACTACATTAGGGAAAAAAGGCTAGTGAATAAGTTTAAAATGCTCATTAAATCTGTAACTGACAAATATCAGTATTGCTTCAGAATGAAGAGAGGGTTATACCCATGTATAGCAGCTGGGAAGCACAGCTTGTGCAGCATACTGTTACAGACACCAAATTTCTCTAACAGCTCTGCCATGTTTTCCTTGAATTAATGTCATAAATTGTAGTCACCCAGCAACCCGTTCTGTGAATATGCAAAGCATCAGTATCTATGGCTGATATCTGTTACCTAAGCACAAGCAATGAATTTGGGTTAGTGGAATCAGAACATACACAGACAGTACTGCTGTATCTACTCAAGTAGTAAGCGATTTTCATGTGCATCTGTTTTCCCAAAGGAAGGCTTACTTTTGTCCAGCTTCTCCTTGGCCAGCACAAGGTCCATATTTGTAAGCATAAACAAGGCGAGGGATGAAATCTGATGTCACAGCTATAACAAATGCATTTGTGATAACAGAAAGAATTCCAATGCCTTCCAGGATCCCATACCAGATTCCTGTTCAAGAAGGAGAGTATGTTAGCTCTGTGAAAAACAAGAACCAAAGTGCCCAGGAAAAACAAGAACTAAAGTGCCTGACATACTGCATGTTCTGAAGCAATTGTCCCCACCATCCAAGGTCTTTTTTATGTAATTCCTGTCCAAGAGTTACTGAGTAAAAATATTTTTTTTTTATTGAACAGCAGGACCTCAAGGGACCAGATTTCTGTTTCCACTCTGGGATTCTGTTTATCTACAAATAATCTCAAGGAAGCTGCAAAAATTCTCATGCAGGCCTTTGCTTCTCCAAGCCACATAACCATGTTGGCAGTTTTAAAAAATACTGTAAGCCTCCCTGCTTATGATGATGGCTTTTCAGCCTTTGAGGAAGGTCTGCAAGGGCAGCCATGAACATATGCAAGCCATTATGTGCCTTTCCCAGAGGCCTTTTGTGTAACTTGTGCACAGCTGGTCAGTATGTGCCTATTGGCATAAAAATCTTCACGGGATGCTAATGCTGCACAATGGCACAGCTCCTAGGCATTACCTGGGCTTTCTGGCCCATCCTCAACCATCTGACAGACCTTGTGGTTCAGGCACACAGCAACTCCGGTCACGGGGACCAACACTTAGAACCACACCAAAGGAAGGTTGGATGCACCCGTTGATTTATATGAGGCATCAAGCTGTCCCTGAAAACTTTGCTGAACAGGGAGTGAACGTAACTTATTTTGAGAAGTCACACCTGAATCAGCCTGAAAAAAAGTAGCTATTTTTAACTGCTCTAATGTTATATAACTGTTTTTTTTTCAGGACATGTATGCTGTGGACTGGCTGACATCCGCACTTGTACCTAAACTCATAGATCCCCACTGCTCACATAAAAGGCTTCACACAGACACAGAATTCAAGTAAATGGTAGAGACCATTCTGAGGACACAAAGCCTGGGCTTCTGCTATTTCGTGGTATGGGCTACTGGTTGTTTGCAATGCAGATGAGCAGCAATGTATCTTAACAATCCCTCCAAAGACACCAGGGATTCAGTGTTAGGTAGATGACTTGACTTTACAGAGTCCTTCCTAAAGGTGTTCTGCTTTTGCAACACTGCAAGGACAGAAGATACTTATAGTCAAAATATGTTCAGAGAGCCCTTGCAGTAGTGTGTGACCTTGAAGTTATGTGAGCCCTCTGTTCGGCAACATAGGTGTACCTCGCTGAGAGAAATCTGTCTCTTGGGATCTAGACCCACCAGGTCTGACCCACGGGGACGTAGGGGGCATAGCCACTGAATCAAAGGGTACCTTGGTTTTGGCCAGGTAAATAGAAAACAGACCAAGTCCCTTACAGGATGGGTGCTGCTTTAACTTGACTTTCATGTTTCAGCTGCTCTGTCTGGTGATTATATTAAAACTGAGCAGTGGTATGTGTTCCCACAGTGCATCTGATAAGGAAAAACCTGCAGAGAACACTGATCATTTCATTAAAACATGTTAGCTGTTAAGTCACCCAGAAAATAATGAAAAGACATTTTCCTATATAGACTATTAATTGCATAAGTAGATTGGCATCAGATACTTGAAGCTTTTTGGAACAATCAAATTGTGTGTCGTTAATGGGGAAGATGACTGAAAATACCTTAATCTGCTTTTACTTGAAGTGGTCAACACTTTCTTTAAAAATAGCACACACATATAACAAACACACATACAACAAGCTTACCTATATCTTTGGCTCTTGAAGCTAAAGGTCTTCTCCACTGGGTAACAAATTTGTATGCATCAAGCCGAATTTCAATAATATTGTTAAGTAAGGCCAGAAGCGGTGCCAGTGGAAAAGCTGCCACAAAAATGGTTGTGAACCCAAACTGAAGAACTATGGGAAAAAAGGAAGGATTATGGTGTAACTGTTAAGATCTAACCTCAAGTTCTAAGAGACCAAATAATATATGCAAACAAACATTATGCATAAATATACAAAGTCTTCCCATTATGCCATACTCTACAATAGTCTACTGACACTTGTACAGCAATTCCTTGCCAGAAGTTCAGAGCAAGGATGACAAGAACAAATGCACATCTGTCTGTGGGGTGACAGCAACATCTACATTTTGTAATTTGGAATAAAGTTCGGAGGTGGACAAACTGTGCTTTTAGGAAGGAACTTTTTTATTCCAGCATCAACTAATTTCTCTCAATACCTACAAAGACTAGGGCTGAATACATTCCTTTCTATATTACAGGTGGGCAGCAGCTTGAAATTTTGTGTTAAGTTTCTAGAGGCAGGTTTTCAGACTGCTAAATTTCCCATTAATTTGAAAAGAATTGTGTGAGAAAGAAAAGAAAAAAAAACAACAAAATTGTGATATATGTAACTCAGTCACATAGGGCAAGAATTTGTGTTCTTTAACTTTTCTTTACACGTTTTCCTCTCCTTTTCTCTGCATCGAGCAATGCTTTTTGACAGAAAGCCACATTTGTAAAATGTGAGGTACTAAATGATGGTGAATTTTAAACATAAACAAGCACACAGGTCTGTGACAAGCAGTTTAAAAATAAAAGCCCAAGGGAATATCCTTTAGTAAATAACAGCAAAGTTCCTCAGCAATGTATATAGGTGAAGAAGTGGGATCTGTTAGAAAACAACCTTTCCCACACAAAACCAGAATGAGAAGTATTTCATGTCTCAAAGTTACCAACCAGCAACACTGTGGTTGGCCACATTGTTTTGATTTGGTTCTTACAAACTCATTCCCATTCTTCGAGAGTGAAAACCATTTTGTAGCCTCTTTAGCTTCATACAGCAATAGTTAAAAGAATATACCAGCCCACGACAACATTGAAATCTAGTGAAAGAGAGAGAACTAAAGTCAGTGCCATACTCATTTCCAGGTATTCATCAAAGAGTCCATAAGCATTCATAGGCTGCAGATTGTAGTCCTTTTCCCACTGTGGGAAGCTTGTTTTTCTCTGTGTGCCATACTCTTGTCGTAGTTTTCTCCTGGTCCACCAGTTTTGAATTAGCCTGCATTTTGAAATAAATTAAAGAAACAAGGTGAAGAATATTATTAGCTACTCATTGCAAAACCAGAAGAGGCTAAGTGTGCACAACACAACTTACAAAATTAATTTCCCAATGCACAGGAAAATAGAGCATTAGTAATACAGGTGACTGATGACACCGTGTAATAGGTATGAAAACAGATACAGCTGATAGACTGTAATTCAGGCCTAGATGTGGTTAAAATAGAAGAGGGATGTTGACATCTTTTCATTACTTATTTACCTTCTTTTTCCCTACACAGAATGGCAGATCACTTCAGGGCCTATTTATATGGCAGAATACAATGCTGTGGGGAGATAGCTGAGCTCTAATTGAGAAATCAGTAATTAGAGTGCTAATGCTTCCTGTGTGAGAGGCAGCATCTCTACACGTCTATATAGTGCGCTGGGGTAACAGTCCCTGGATAGTCCTGGAAGGGAAAAAGCAACCTTGAATGGTGCCTGCTGCCAAACATTCAGAGGAACAAAGGGCAGAAAGAAATGTGTGGATTACTGACAAGACATGATGGCATCAAGAAATATGACAGCATAAGAGCTATCTCCATCTCAAGAAGCTGGGGAGCTGTACTGGACTTCAGAGGGAAGATATTGTTCCTTAAGAAAAACATGTAGGAGCAATGTGGGAGGCACTGAGCCATAAGGGAAATGAGTGCTCAGGTCAGAAATAAACACCTTTGCTCCTCCAGGTCAGGGAGTTGCACTGGTTTGGCCAACAAAGGACATGAGTTACAGTTAGCATAGAAAGCAAAAATTGTCCAATTGCATGTTTTCTTAAGACTTAGAGATGATTTTTCCATTCAGGTCATTTACCTGAGAGGTTATAGCTTTTTCTGTCTTCCTTAAAGAAGTATAGCTGCAACTGAGTGCAGGACACTAAAAATCTAGAATTCAGAAGTGCGAGAAAAAAAACACCTAGAAGTACCAGCATGAACTTCAAGCCAAAATTTGGAAGTATAAGAAAATATGAAAATGTTTGGTTTTGTGAGCTTGCAGCCAGTCACTAGCATGAGGCAAAAGGCTAAAAAGGCCTGTGAATGAGACATAGTTGTGATTATAGGACAGTTAAGGGCACATCTTTGCAGTCCACAGCACCACTTGGGACTTTGCCTGTCCTGACCCACCAATGAGAAAATGGCAGGGCTGAGAACTGAATTCCTGCAAAGGCAGCAAATTGAAGGGTGAGATGAGTGGGAGTCTAATATGCCAAGACAGATCCTGGTTAACTTCCTCTTTTGTGAGAAAGAAAACCCATAACCAGTGTTACTAATAACGAAAGTCCCTCGTAAAATTCAGAGAGATGTCTTTTTTTGATTTATATGAGGGCAAAATGTGAGCAAAGCTATGCAATGTGGTTTTAATATATGTTCTTCCTCCAAGAAAAACATCAACTTGAAATTGTAGTTTCCCACCTCCAAATGAAGCAGTAATTTATACTTAGTTTCTCAGGTTTTGCAAATATACCTATGCAGGACAGGAGAATGGAGGCACACTTCTTGAGGTGGTATTTGTATGAAGCTGAAGCACCACTCCAAGACGCCAGTGTTTGTATTAAAAATGTAACCACTAACGAGTCTATGTTCTAACACTAAACCCAGGGCCTCTTCTATCTTTGAAACCTAATTTTTAACCCTCAGGCAGAAATTTCAGAAGACAAGCCAAAGCCACACGGATCAGTAAGAGATGTGATGGCAATGTGGTGGGTTTCCTATCATCAAGGAACACCTGGTGTCGTTTCTGACTTGTCCTGCATGTCTCTGCAGCCCCTGTAGGAGCACATGCCTGCACCTGAGCTGGGATGCCACCCTCAAATGGTGCAAGGAACCACTCTTCAAAACAGGATGTTGGTGCTCCTCTTCTAGGGCTGTCTTACAGGGAAATGCTATCTGCTATCAGTTATGGCACTGCCCAGTGCTGGCTCTGCCTGCCTCTCCTCAGGCAGTGGTGTTCTACTACAGACTGAAGGACTGCCTCCAAATCCTCTGGCCATCCACACGATGTTGGCTTTGACCATGCTTTTAGCAGAAATGTTTTTTCCACACAAAAGGAAACGCACTTGCCTGCAGCATTTAAGGCCTAGAAGGGTGACTGATATATTTGGAGAGAAAATACATAGAATCATAGAATCATCTAGGTTGGAATCTCTTATCATAGTAAGTTGAAGTATCTCACATTGTTGTGACTGTGTGTTTTGTGTTGTGATTTTCATTGTGACTCTAAAGTGAAGAGACTGACTTCACGCAAAGCAGTTTATTCCCATTAAATCACTTGTTCTTAAACAATCTCCTCCTATCTCCTTTGGTCATCTTCTTTAATCCCCTTCTGCGCTTTTTATTAGGTTTTGAAATCCCTATTAATAGGTAGCAGAAACATCTAATGAAAACTGACAAAAGAGGCCGGGAGTGGAAAGAGAAGGATCAATACTGCTGCTGCTGTTCCCTCCTCCCCACCCTGGCTAATTCCTCCAGCTGCAAAATCCTGGCAAGCAGCGCTGGGCACAAACCCTGGAAGAGAGGGAGATAGCGAGCTTTGACTGTCTTCCTTGCCAATTCCTCTGTGCATTTAAATCATTTACTCCGTTCTCATTACAGCTAGGTGTGATGAGCACTGAGGCTGCCTGAAATCACTGCCGTGACACGTTTCTGCAGTTCAGGGACCGAATTCTGCACTAGCTCTGCTGTGCATCCCCCAGTGAAGCAAATCCCTCTGAACTTTGCAAGGGCAAACTTTCTGACAATGTCAGCTCTCTCTTATGTTTTCACACTTGCTGATTTCCCTTGATGACCTGCCATGCTGTCTCTAGCATCAACTGTCAATATTAATCATATTAAACATGCTCATTAAATACTAATCAATAAGAAATGAACCAATAGGAAATGAATAATCGTCAACCTTTTTAGCTAGGGCATAGCTTAAAAGGCATAGCTTTTAGCTACGGCATCATACCCTGAAGATCACCAGGGAACTTGCCTACATACCATCAGTACATTTTTCTAGCTCTGAGAGTGTATATGCCAGCAGTGCATTTTTTCCAGCTCATACCTGCCCTTTCAGGCATCTTTTATCACCCAGCAAGGAGAAATACAATTTAGAATTTACTGGCATAGCTAAAAAAATGATACATATGATATTTCCTGTGTAAGGAATACAGCAGTCCTACAGTTATTTTCAAGGAGTTTTAACATAGGATACAATTTAATGAAATCATGTTTTTCTAATATAAAAATTTATTTGTTAATATTTATATTACGTCTTCACGTTTGCAAACTATATCCAATGTGGAAAAAAACCTCCAATCATCTATCAGTATATGTCTGGAAATTCATATAAAGAGTTTTGTACCCTAGAGGGGATTTTCTATTTTAATGACTACTGTATTTTATTTTTTTGTAACTGGAAAGCATAAGGAAAGCATAAACTAAGTCCTCTTCTCTGACCTATGGAAGCATAGGCAATATATATATACTTACGGGTAGCCCAGCTCCATGAAATTATTCCAGGTCTGCTTTAGCACCATTATAATACCCATTTGCATACAGAGATCAATAAGGCATCCACTAGGGTGGCACTACAGAAAAAAAAAAAGAAACAAAAAATTAAACAGAAATAATTCTGAGTTTTAAAGCATTTCTTAAAGACTAGAAATGGATATTATGTAATTTATTTAAAGGAAATTAAATGCCATTCTCTTAACTTTTAAAAAAATATAAACTCATGTGAACATATAAGACTGTATCATGCCATGAGCCTTTTAAGCCTATCATCTAATTCTCTGCAGAGGTCAGAATCAGCTGAAACCAATGCAATTTTCACATTAGAGCCTCTAATATATTGTACAACTGTAGGTGGGGCAGAGGCAAAGGCTACCAAATTTCTGCAATGATTTTAACAGTTTTTGGGGAGGCTGCCTCTGCATCAAGTCAAAGAATGAAGAGAAAATGCCTCCTGGCTGCACAGGAAAACAGTTCATGCCTAGAGGATAGAACCAATACTGTTCATTGAATACTATTTAATGTATATGACTGAGTAGACTACACAAAGCTATTCTCTTTTTTTAAGAGCTAAACATTTCTAACTGTCAAACAACAGCTTTTGGTGTCTCTTGCTGAGTGCTTGCTTCCTTTAGTAGTGGCTCCAGATCCAGAAGAAGTGGTCCTGCTTTTAGGAGATATGCTCAGCTAGTACAAATTTAGGTAGTCCTACAATTTTCCATCTACTATTGGAATAAACAGAAAATGACAAAAAATTCTGTCCTCAAAGGGCATTTTACACAATTTTTTGTGGACCCAAAGAGTAGAGTCCAAGCTGCATTGTTAAATCCTGAGTATTACAGATAAAAGTTGAACAGATACTGTCATAGAACTGGAACTTTAACTTTTAGGGAGGAAAATTAGTTGTGACCTGTAACAAAATGTGATGTGTATTTCTTATACATACTGATTTATACTCGGAACCAGCACCTCTGATGAGGTTTGTGTTGACCTCATTCAACTTCTCTTTAGATTAACAGGGTGGCAGATAATTATCACTTTTTAAAAATTAACTCTTCTTTTTTCGCTAGTGTTTAGATGACCTCTGTTAACCAAAATATTTGTATATTTGGAGGTGCTTTTAAATTCATGTTGGCCATGTAAGATCTGAATTTTCCACTTACTGTTTGTCATATATTTGCAAAGCTGTTTCAGTTTTTCATCTGTGAAGCAGCAAAAAACCCATGAGATTTGAGAGTTCAAATAGCAGCACTAGGAACTACATGACTGAACCGGTTGTTCACCTCCAATAACTGTCAAATGGTTTTTGAATTCTGAATGTATTTGCCAAAAATTGGGATTGGCCCTTGAGTGACTTGCAAAGCCAATCCCTCATTGCTCTGCAAATCTATTTGGTTTTTATAGACATGTAACTTTATGCCAGTAGCTCTTTGCGGAAGTTTGCTCAGTTGTTTTCATCAATTTTCAAGTTCATTTTATGCGTCTGGATTTTAAGTTATTAATTTATTATTTTAGCTTGCTGGTCAGCAAGGCTAGAGAAATTGAGAGGAAAAGTTTTGTTAGAAGCCAAATGTCATCAGATTCATATCTGACTGATTTGTATCACGATAAAAATATTTCCAATGTAAAAATATGAGTAAAGTTTAAATCATTTGACACCACTATCCAAATGTGATGCAAACACTGAAAAGGGAATATATATAGCAATATGTAGATATTTTTGTAGCAGATGGCAGAGTGTCAGTAGCATGGAGTTAACAACGGAAAACCCAAAACCACACTCAAAAATACCTAGACAGAATTATGTGTCTGCCCCTGCTTGTGTTCACTGCATCTGTGGGCAGTAGAGATATCAGTGTGTAGTTAGTGAACGCTCACCTCTTCCAGTCTCCACCGGTTTATCAGCCTTAAGTAGGCACCAGGGTGTCCTGTAAATCTTTAACACAGGAATATACATCAATTATGTTGTATAAACAGTCTGTTCACAGTAGTAGAACAAAATTCACACTGTTGTTTTAATCTGATGTCACCTTAGTATGATTGATATAACTATAAAAGATATTATGCCACAAAAAAAGCCCACAACTGGGGAAATCCTGGAATAATTTCCATGTAGGGCTAAGTATATTTTTACTTCCAGTTTTATATCAGTACCAAATGCTCTGCCATTGGATATTGAGCATATGCAGAGAAGAGAAAAAATCTGAATAAAAGTTTTTATGTTAGTTTGGAAAATGGCTTTCAAATGCCAGTCCACTTCTTTACATCATAATGTGGACTGTGATCTCTACCTTTCTGTGAGAGCAGTGAAAATGTTACGTTTTCATTAGGAAAACATACTTTTCTTACTATTTTCCCATGTTTTCTGCCAAAGTGATTTCCACAACTTTCCACATACAAGTAATCCATACTGATGGATTCTTCTACTCAAGCCTTCTCTACTCAAGGGCTCTTCTTTTGTTTTTAGGAGACATACAAATATATATATATATATATATATATATATATATATATTTCACTTTCTGTGAAAAATCCCCAACTAATAGCTCATAATTCCCTCTTAACAGTTCAAATCATCAGCAGATACACCAAAGTATCCAGGCAGATGGACTCATTGTAGGTCCCTTTAACTGAACCATTCTATTCTGCTCAATTCTACTCTATTCTGAAAGAAAAAGGCACAGTGTTATTTACTTACCTGTAAAAATCACACACATACAGACAAGGCAAAGCGATCTGCACATATAGTGTTGTGGGGTGCATCAGTTCCCAGTAATGAAATTGTTAATAGTTATCATAGAGCCAATATGATGCTAGGAAAATGAAAACTACATAGAATCATAGAATCATTTTGGTTGTAAAAGACCCTTGGGATCATTCAGTCCAACCATCTACCCTACTCTACAAAGTTCTCCCCTACACCATATCCCCCAACACCACATCTAAACGACATGTCCACGGATGGTGACTCAACCACCTCCCTGGGCAGCCTATTCCAATGCCCAACAACTCTTTCTGTGAAAAATTCCTTCCTAATGTTCAGTCTAAACCTACCCTGTTGGAGCTTGAAGCCATTCCCCCTCATTCTGTCACTAATTGCCTGCAAGAAGAGACCAGCACCAACCTCTCTACAGTGTCCTTTCAAGTAGTTGTAGAGAGCGATGACGTCTCCCCTCAGCCTCCTCTTCCTCAAACTAAACAGCCCCAGCTTCTTCAACCGCTCTTCATACAATTTGTTCTCCAGGCCCTTCACCAGCTTTGTTGCCCTCCTCTGTACTCACTCCAGCATGTCTGTTTCTGGACTTTCAAAAGGAAAATAAAACTTCAATCTGTCCTGCTTTGCCAGTATGGAATTTGCATTTTGAGATGTGTGATAGTGTGGTCGCATTTTGTTTCATTACACTCAATTTTATTTCTTCTCTCTATTTCTTTTTGCATATATGAGGGTTCAGATCTCAATCCTACCTTCCAAGGAAGAATGCTATATAAAAGGTAGAGCTGTTCAGATTGACAAACTGAAAAAGAAACATTTTCAGAGTGAAGCTGTTCTCCCACTCGGATTCGGTACGAGGCTGCTCTGTGAAGAAAGAAAGCACAGTTTGAGAGGTTTAATCAGATTAACAATTTCTTTTCGCACAAAGGCTGCAGGCACCTATCAGAAATGGGAGAGTATTTGTAAATTAGCCTGCTGATTTCAAAATATAAGCTGTCAGAAGAATTTGTATCCAAAAAGCAGCACACAGCAAGACTCTTTAAGAGTCATAAAGACTCTTAAAAACCTCCTCTGATATCTGAATATGTATATTCTCATGAGACTGTAAGAAAGTGGTTGAGATAATGTGTATATTAAACATCCCTCCTGGATTCCTGTGTACTTTACAGGCTCAGGCTTTTCTCATTTCCTTTTCTGCAACTTACCATAATGACATTGCCAGAAATGCACCCCACTACGAGCAGTGTAAGTGCCTTTTTGTTAGAGATGTCACAGTGAACTGGAGAAAATCCTCCTTGTAATTCTGTTTCATGGATTTGCCCACCATGCTGTCACCTAAGGACTCTACACAGGTATCAGAGGAGTGCCCTTTCCTTGTCCCAGGGAGCTCATCACAGAAGACAGAAAAAATTATTTTTCACTAGATGGGGTAAAGCAAATGGGAAAGCGGAAGACATATTCTTCCCTTTACGTAGGCCCCTAATCTCCATCTAAAGAGATATCCAGACAGAAGTTAACAAAACAACTTCTATGCCAAATCACAAGTACCACATCCTGGAAATACTCTTCCATTGGCAGGAGCTTCTTATTAGTTAAGCACTGTTGTGAACAGGAGTAATCAGAAAAGTGGAGGTACTAATGGTGATTCTGACTAGCACAATGTTAGCACTCATACTACTTCCAGATTAAAGTACTGGAAGTAAAGAACTCTCTTTAATTAGAGCCACCCTACCCATGAGAAAATAGACGCATCAACAAAGCCATAAACCAGACCATAAATTAACTACGGTGTTAGTGATTTGGAAATGCCTGTCAAGAAACCCAAGTTTGTGTGTATGACAGTACATACATATTTATCTAAGCAGAAAGAAATGAAGCATTGTAGATTTTTTCCCTAGTCTGTCAGAAGGACAAGTTTGACTTCAACAAGATTGCTGCAGCTGAAACTTTGCTTGTATGCCCATCAGAGACAATGGAAATGCTCTGAAAAAGGTCATGTAAAGGCAGAAGAAGGACACCCTGAATGTAGCTCTGCTGCCAATCCCATTCTGAACTTATTACACTGATAAAGATCATTCAAACCAAATCAGCTACTTAGGCCATCAGAGTAAAAGCCACAAAACAGTCTGAACACTGTCAGAACAGCTTGACCCATGAGTTTTCATACAAGTGCTTTCTGTACAGGCTACAAGGAGCAGATCTACCTTGATGATAACCTGGCAGAAAGTAATCAAGCTTCAAGGTCTCTAGACCATATCTTATGGTCCCCGGGGTGTCACAGGGAGTAAAATGGTATAGCCTGTGCAAATCACATATTTGAAAGTCATATTTCTTAACCGTAACTAGCAGGTACATTCTCCTTGGATAAGGGATGGCAAAATTATTTTAAATTTACAGCATACAAATGAGGACTCAGTCCAATACGAAACAATGGAGTAAAATTCTATCTTATACAGATGTGCTTTGAACACATCAGCTATGACTTCCCACATGTAGAAAGGCCCTGACACTAGTTAAAATAAGCTGTGTGTTTCCTCTGAAAAGACACCAAAATCTGTCCACCTGGTCCAAAATACCTTTCTGAACATCATCAATGTACACAGGTATGCAGAAGCTCAAAATAATTTCCTCAAACCACTTCTACACATACCATACTGTGATTCACTTGATAGGCTTTCAGCAAGAGTCTCATGTCAGGCTTCTTGAGGCTAAGGAGCCCTTGCCAATTGCCACCAACTACTGCAATCTTCAAGCATGACCCAGAGACTCTACCTAAGCCATGAATACATGAGTGATGGCCTGTAACTGCCACAGTGACAGTACATGCTGTCCTCAGAAAACATGTTCTCCTTACTCTAGCATAAACATCACCTTTATGAGTGAGCTGAAAAGATTACAGAAACTTACAACAGCATTAGAACTTGGGTGTTGGTAAAGCTGATGACTCATCTACTTATTTTCCTTCCAAATTGCTGCCCTTGATAGTCAATAACAATAAGCACCTTAGTTTCAAGGTATCAATTTGGCTTACAGAAGTGATTCCCTCATTTTCAGGCCTTCATAAAACCTGGGGATTGTGAATGCTGGGTCTCTCTGAAAACTCATCCTTTTTCTCCCAGGGTAACAATTTGTTTACATTCTTACAAGGTAAGGGGTTGGAACAAGAACCAAGCATGGTAGGTGGGTGACTGTTGTCACCACTGGTTGAATGTCATTATAGTTTAGTTTATATATTCCTTTATTATAAATTTAAGAAAAATATTAATTCCTATAGACTGCAAATTAATCAGGGTTTTTCATATTTATGCGGACAGTTTGAATGCTATCACAGTATATGAACAATATCATTCAATTTTGTATTCAACATTGCTTACCTAAATTTGTCAGGAAAAGAGCAACTTTTTCATACAGCTGTAACAGAGAAGAAACAGCCTCTTAGTTACATGAAGAGCTCAAAAATATAGAACTGCTTTCTAGGTAGAGTAATTGCTCTTACATGTTAAATCCAGATGATCTCTGTGATGTTCTGATAGCGGTCATAATAAAACGATATAGTAATAATACAATAATGATATAATCAAACAAGGAACAAGAGTATTTTTAAAGCTTATAATCAGGTCTTTTCATCCACAACATATGCAGAATAAAAATGCTTTCACTCTCCCTATTTTACATACACAATGAAAAAGGGTAAGATAACTTTTCCAAAAACACAAAGCAGAACAATAGTACTGCTCAATAGAATTGAGATTTTTGTTTTAGCTCCTTACAGAACATTTACCTCACAAAAAAAAATCACCCTAGTAAAAGCATACTCTAGTATATTGGGTATTTTGGCCTTTTTGGTTTTGTTTGGGATTCCTTTGGTGCTGAAAAACACTGGGGAGATAGGGTTGTTTCAGAGAAAGTCTTTAGTAATCTCCACCACCAAACACAGTTCTTTCTCTGACTCAGTGACATTGGTCTACATCCCAAATGGTACTTTCTGCACTGAGCACATACCATACTCTCAAACCCTCCAGGAGACTTCTAACTTCACAAAGCTTACAAAAATTAACTTGGAGGCTTGTCAAAATTAGTATTTGCAAAGAGTTTTTGAACCTATAAAGTACATCACCACCAAGATCAGTATTAGTGTACATTAATACAATGACTTCCATTTGCTTTAAATGATTCTGGAGCTTGTTCCTATATAACGCTAAATGTCCTTAATTCTCATTGATGCCTAAATGGATACAAAGCTCCTCATATTTCAGGCTCAAGTACTTGAGCCTAAAGTGCATATCAGCAATGTTTCTTTTCACTTGTAGTTATCCTTATACATTCTTGCTTAAATTGAGTTATGTACAATTTACAGATCAGACTGTCTGCTTAAGAACCAAAGTCATCCTGAATTCTCCCATGCATGTTAACAACCAATTCTTGCTTAGAATAGCTTTTTGCTGCCTTTGGAGTAAACAGTTCTGTTTCAAGAAATGAAAAAAGTGGTTTCTTCTAGGTTTAAAAGCATCACTTGCTGTGAAAATCCTAATTGCTTATACCCTATTCCCAGCAGGGAGTGTGCTATTTTATATATTTACGTTGCTTTGAAGAATGGGGTATCAAACTGTATTTTGTTGCTATTCCTCCTGGAACAGTAAGACTGTTTTAGAGATTCTGTTAACAATGTCTGGATCTAATTACCTGCTACTGCAGATTATTACTACCAGTTCCAAGGGGCTTTGTTTTGGATCGTAATCTGCTCTGTGTTCATGTTTTCTATTGGTGATATCACTGGAATTAACAGGTTTTATTAACCCAAGTAAAGCTAATGATTGTTCCAGGCTGCAGGATTATCTGTCAGACATTATGATTGAAGGTCATTTTGTTTTGTCAGGATGGATATGTCAGTTTATGTACCTAGGCCTCAGAGCATGCAGTCTGGAAGTTATTTGTGGTTGAGACCTCTCCCCTGATGCTTAGAGAGGTTGTCAACTCACATCAGAATCACTGGTGGTTTTCCAGGCTTCCTAGCAGTGAATTCCCTACTGTTATAAACATCTTGGTCCATTCTGGTTTTATTACTGTACCTTTGCTTGCTCTCCAGCTACTTTTCTTGAGTCACAGTTTGTAGAGCATTCAACTACCTGAATTGCTCCTGGGTAATTTTTTATTTTTTATTCCAAAAGAAATCCCACTTCTGTCCTTCAGTAAACTACATTAATCCATCATGGGAAGTGAGGGATTATGTTCTTAAATGCTTCTTTTGAAAAGCTCATGCAGTTTCATATTTTAGGGATCTTTTGTTTCTATGAGCTATATCCAGATCTAAGGCGGTGGTGTTTATTGTATGGTAATGAGTATAAGGCTTAAGAAATCCGTCTTTGCAGTGCTCTATTTATTTGATATATTTTAGGAAACAAAACAAAGTTTCTCAAAAGGAACCTTCAAGCCATCTTCCATTATTTTAAAAATTTCTCTAAGCTGTAAAACTCTGAGAACCAAATAATTTTGTTTGTGCAGTATTTCTTTGGTCCTGCTTCACTGCATATACAATGACTTATACTGAGAGCTTGGAAATGGATGTTGTACTGACACAGATATATATATTTTTCTTTTTATTTCTTCTATGCTTATTGTGTGCTCTAGGTGGATTAAAGAAAACCCCCAAAAGCTGCAGACAACAAACAATAAATCAAAAAATAACATAAAAGAAGAGAGCTCTTGGTACAATTTCAGAAAGAATAACAGCTTCCACATCTTCTTTCTGACCTTTCTGAGCCTACAGTCCCACCTTAGGAAAAACATAAAAAAAATCAACAGTTCTTGATAGACTGTCCTAGACACCTATGTAGTCTTGTCTATGCCAAATGGAGAAATGAAGGCCTGCAGCAAAGCCTCTTGAAATTTCATGCTATATAAATGAGGGGCTATTAAAATTAATTTTTAGATGATGGAAACGCTTGGGTATTGCACAGCAAAGAAAGTAATCTCTGAGCTAGCACTTGGAAATGTACAGGCCTGAAATACCATCTTATACTTCCCCTAGGAGGTAAGTCAGCATATCTCCTGAAGCAAAGCCTAATATGTTTTTTGCAGAAGACACTTGCTACTGAGTGGGCAGAGATACTCCGCCCTGGCTCCAGAACCTGGATGATTTGTAGGTTCATCCTACAGGTGCATTCTTATAATGTCGGTTGACCAAAACCTGATAGTAAAAAGGAATACACCTTTTGCCAAGAGCAACTAATAAAAGATACATTACTATCACAGCAATATACAGAAGTACCTGCATCTCAATGGAATTCCTCATCTAATCTATCCTACGCTGTCTTACTGGAGCTGCTACCACATAGAAATTCAATTTTTGTTTTTGTCCCAAATCTGGTTCCAAATCAATTCACAAGAATAACCTGACCTCAGCCAGCCAGACCTCTCTTGTATACCCTGGTGAAGGCTGAAGGCCATCGTCAGCTCATGGAACAAGTCATGTCTGCTTAAGCCTCATGAAGTCTTCAGCCCAAGGGAGTTCTCATGAATATAGACATTGTGTCTGTATTTGCATATCCTCACCAGTAAACTACTGTGAAAACTGAAGCTGGAATTACTTAAACTAGTATAAATAAGAATTTAGACTGGCCACTGTATTAAAAAAACAACTTTAAAACACCAATTAAAATGAAGAATATTAATGGACCTAAACCTGTGAACATATGAAAGGAAAAAAAAAGAGGCAGAGGATAAAACAGCAGTATGGACATGTCTCCCTAAAATGTTTTTTAGAACATTCAAACATGTTTTATGGAGTGTTTTGGGTTTGCTATTGTACTTTACATAAATACAGAATATTTCCATGAACAATAATGCCACGTCTGGCTTAACAAGATGCTCCATTCCTGCTGAACAAGGAACCGAAAGCATTTGGCTGTCTGCAGACTGAGGTATCTACTGTTCTGATGGCTCAGGTATAACTTTGGATACATTGGTTTTACTCACCACATTCAGTAGCATGATGATGCAAAAGTTGATGCACACTGCAGTCCCTGTAGTTGCAACCTGAGAATTATTCCTGATTAAAGCCCACTTAAAGGCAGCAAAAGTGCTGACAGTCACAACACGGTAAATAACAATGCCAAAAACAGCAGCAATCACCACGCAGATCTAAAGGAAGAAAAAAATCAGAGAGAAGAACCTGAAAACCTTCAATGGAACAGGAGTTTAGCTTCTCCCTGAAACTGTGAAAACTAAAACAATTGAAGACTTGAAAAATACAACCATTTTAATTCCAGATAAGGGTTTAAACATGAATAGTCTTCTTACTGTGAAATCCTTTTTATTTTACATAATGCAAAAAATATATAAATCATATAAAAATAATTTTTGGTTTTAAACATTTTCTTCAAAATAGCATTATTGTAGGAAATTGTTGTCAGCTCTCAGAAAATTTCCTTACATGTATGTTCTGCAATGTGCAAAGGCTAGTCTCAAGCTGATGTCCCAGCTTGATGGTGTCATATTTGAGATGCATTTTGTGCTTTGATGGACTTTATATTTACAGGAAAAAATGTCTCCATTTGTAAGCACTGCCTCAGCATCAACCCTGGAAAGCTACCCTAGCAAGCTGTTTCTTTCTGGAAACGATTCTATCCAGAGAAGGTAACAAATGCAATTGCCCTTGTAATTTCTTCTCTGATGAGACTTTCAGCAAACGGGACAGTTAAAATGTGAAAGCTACACAGCTGAGCCAGGCTGCTAAATGACTTGTGTTACACATACAACAGTTGAGCACTAAATGACAACTGTTTTCCATTGTGACCAATTTATGCCACGGTTTAGCAAGCCACCTAAAGGACAAACAGTTAGGAATTAGTATGGATGACCCATAGAAACTTGACACAGTAGCCATTAACTACTGTATTAGATAAAGAGAGTTTCTTCAGTAGTAGACACATAATTATTTGCAAAAGATAGGTGTATTCCAAAGTTATGCATAGACAACATAAAACTATAAAAATTGAAGTGTATCTGAGCTAATTAAATGGGAAAAATGATTTTTAAAACACTGACTGCTAAGCAAGCTGTTTTCATATTTCATTAGTTACAGAATTCATTGACATAATCCCAGTGCAGAAGAAAAAGAAAAGTGCGTGAATGTGAAGGGCTGTCTTGGGATTCCCCACATAATGTTGAGGGGAAAAACCTGTTGAGCTTTCCTTTCTTAACAGGGAATCACTAACCTGACTGAAGCTGTATTAATAACTGCACCGTGTCAATGATGTAAAATTTTGAAAATACTCTAACTCGAAGTTTTGGTAAGGATGTATCTCCTGTGCTTGAAGCTGTAATTTTTAAGCAATATTTTTACATACATGGGGAAAAATTCAGCATTTTTTCTAACTCACTGGGAGCCTGTGCTATACCAGTGATACAAAATATCTTCAGTGAAAATAATCCTCATCCTGTTTCAAGGACTGTTCTGGGGACAATTTGTGGTGCACACAGTTCAGAGCAAGGCTACTCTCTCTGGCACTTTGAGCAAGATCTATCACCAGGCTAAGAAGATTAATGACTGTCTTTGCAAGGGGTATGGAGTGACAGCTGTCTCCCTTCAAGATAAAGACGTAGGGAAAACATGTAAAATGTTGCAGGTGTAGAATCAATTCTGAGAAGAGACTGCAGTCCTAATCAGATATAAGTTTCTTCAAGGGCTGAGTCAGACAGTACGTTGGCTCCTGGTTTCCAATGTTTCTCTATGCATCTTTGTCCATCCATCTAATATACAGTTCATCTCAATAATATTCTTGCTTTTCTTATCCAAGACTGCCTCAGACAATTTTTAAGCCATCAGCTTCTTATAAGGCCCTGTTCCCTCCTATCTCATTTAAGCACAAAGTTGCTGGGCTAGCTCACCTACCTGCCTCTCCACACCTCCCCAAATTATACACTTCTATCATTTTCTACTGTCCTGGAAAAGTCCTAGTAAATTCCATGTGGGTCTACGTTGATGCAAACTGTTTTCAAGACCAATCCTAACACTGCTCTTGTCATGTGAATAACAGCAAACAGCAGATTCAGTGAAATTAGAGGATGGAGGCATCTCAGCAGAAATGCATGCAGCTCTCTGTTAAGAGAGATTTCACTGCTGCATTTAGTTTTGCACTTTGGAAGATGGAGAGATGCCTCATCTCGGACAAGGAATATTGGTTTCTCCATTTCAATTGCACTAGGATAAACGAAGCCTCTTTCCTTACCTTGGCAATACACTGAAAAACTAGAGATACTAACATCATTAAGCACTCTAGGCACCTTATGTTCTCTGTAGAGTCTAAAAGAGCAACTGTCCCTCCCCATCACTCTGCACTATCTACACAGGGAGGGCAAGAAATCAGGGAGTTAATTCAGACAGCTGAATTTGGTGCCTAAATGTGATAGCATCACTTTTCTGGCATGTGTATACCTACATATAGCCTTATGTGTATAGCTTTAATAGGTCTCCTGAATCTGGACATCGAAGGAAAGACTTAACCAAGTGTGAGACACAGTGAAGAGTGAACTAGTGTAGGAGTTTACAGAAGTTCAAAGGATTTGGTATGTGCAGATTTTCAGCCTGCAGTAAACATGCCAGAGTTTATTTCACTTTCAAGCAATCATATCCAATATTCCCATACTCTCTCAACAGAGATAATGTTATTTTGTATTTTTTCAAGTGGTAAATAAATAAAATTTCTCAAACCATAAAAAATATTCCAGATGCAGAAACAATGAGCCTGCTGCATTTGTCTGCAAATGCTTGATAAGGCTCTGGCTTCCCGGATATGGGGTTCATGCGTTCTTTCTTGGAGTACTTGGCTTCAAACTGCGGACGTATTTCCTCCTAAAGAACAGACAGAAAATGTTCACGTACAGCACAGGTAGGAAAGATTCTGTAGGAAGTTTCAAAGCATTTATCAGATCACTATTACTGGAAATTACATCTTTGAATTAAGCAGCTGGCACAGCTACCATAATAGCTGAGCTGGGAAATCAGGTCTCCTTCATGAGATCTAGAATAAATCACCATACCCATAAAACTGAACTGGAAGTATTTAGCCAACTCCCCAATTAGCTACTCATCTAAATAGTAGTCTTTCAAACTATGTGGTTGTAAGCCAAATAATTTTAAGGCTGATACCATGGAGTTTTCTATCCTGGTATTATCCTATTGATACTGGAATTTTACAAGAAAAGGAAAAAACCCAACGGCTCCCTTTTCCAAAGCCAATTGCTGTTTGCTAGCTAATTAGTTACCTTCATATTATCAGCAAAAGTTTCTCACTATTTGAAGAAGGAACCATGCCATCTAATATTGCTCAATTCCTTCCTAACTTGCACAACATTATTGGCAGGAACAGCTTTCAGCAGCAGAAATGTCAAGTCATGCTTTGTCATAAAAACTGTTCTGAAATGAAACCTTGGCATTTCTTAGGACAAAGCTTGGTGACATCTGTTTACAGCCTTGTCAGAAGACAGGGTTCACTCTTAGTTCAAGTAAGATGTCATGGTTTTCAGCTGCAGTAGAGGTACCCCACTGCCCTGCCATCTAGGAGGTTCACAAGCAGCCATATGTCCTGTGCCACCTTACTCAAGTCTGACATCAGGGATGCTTTTAGACAAAAAAGAAAGCACCAGGCTGAAAAGATGGACTCTCAGAGCTGCTGGCAGTCCATAAATATCAGAAGAAGTTTTACAGTGCTCTGATGAATGCTGGAGGACTGGGCCACAGTATAGCTGGCTACAAGGGAGAACAAAGGCAGCTATGGACTGTCTTTGCAGATTTCCCACCAAGCATCTGTTGTGCATTTCTTCATTCCCAGCTTACTAATTTCAGTCACTTCCAATCCTTCAACTGCATTTAATTGAACTTTGACTGACTGAAAGTTGTAAACGATCAGACTTTAAATGACTACATTGAAATAGGTGAATGTTAATCACTCATACAATTCTTTAGAATATGAATAAAAATAAGATATTCTAAAATCCTACCTCCTTTTTATAAAATTTCCCTGGGGGGGGGGGGGAAATAAATTAATATCTCATTCTCATGTTCTCAAATTTTGAAGGCACTTTCTTAATACAGTTAATTTCCAAATTCAAGCAGCAACCTGGTAACATGATATTAAAAAAAGTTAAGGGGAATGTATGCTCAGCTGTTTCTGTGGAGGCAGGGTAACACCTTGCTCTTATTCTACCTTGCTCAAGCTGTTCCTGCCATATCAGGGCTGAAGGCTGCTGAGTAGATCATAATTGAGCAAAAGAAACAACCCTTTGCAGCTCTAAACCCTCTAAGCTAAGGTTTGGTTATCTTTTGCAATATGCGTTATAGGGAAGTCCTTATCACCTTAGGTGTCTCTTACAATCTCCCATCAATTCAGTTAAGGCAAATGCTATTTTTACATACATTTCTTCATACAAAATTGAAAATATGGTATTAACCTTCAGCACCTGTTTAATGACACTCAGCAATGCTGAGTACAGCTTGGGGCAGGAATTGAACAGTGCTGTATCTGGCTGAGGTTAATGGTATAAAGGAAGTGACACTGAAGACAAAAAAAACCCAAAACAGTATGCTCTAAATAGTTACAGAAGCCATATTTCATCTGGGAGTGCCAGGAACTCTGAGCAGTTGGCTTCTTGTTGCACACTCACCCAAGACCCAGGCACTCTCCATGTGTCCAATCTTGCATCTTATTTAGAAGAAAAGGAAATCCAGATATGGAGGTTTGACAGACCAAGAACACATTCATCCCATGTCCCCAGCCTGGGGCACCTGGACAGTGCAGGGGCTGGGGCATGCCTTCCTTGGGTGAAAAGCTAAAGTGGTGTGGAATTCACAAAATTGAGTATCTGAACAAATTTAATTCTCCTTCCTATCGTCTTCATTGTTTCATTTCTTCATCTCTTCATTTAGAACAGAAAAGCTATAGCAAAGTGACAGGAAGCCTTATAAATGTTTCCTTTTTTCCAATCTATTGTTGGTAGAAATTAATACATTGCCCTCTGTAACAAAATATTATTTTTCAATTTGACAATGAAAATTAAAGCAAGCGAAAGCTTGACATGGCAGAAAATGTTAATAAAAATACCAATCTTCGCTAACAAAAGCTTGTGACTTACAATGGTAATTAGAACAGTTTAATTGATTTCTTTGAAATAGCTGACAAAAGAAGTTGGCTGATTTTTTCAGTGATAACTGAATGCAGTATAGAGAGGAAATTTGATTAGCAGTGGCATTATTAGAAAGTAGCATTTTTAGGAGTAAAATTTTCACCTTATGGAGACAAAATTCTCACCGACATCTCATTGACATGTACAAGACCATGATCAAACTCCACAGGATGTGATTTTTTTTCAATCTGCATAAAACAGACTGTTCTCCTTCCTTCTCTCTTCTCAAATATGTATCATTCTAATTCTTTATTCACAGGAGAAACCACACTGATTTCTGGACTATCGAACATGGATTAATGTGCACTGCCTCAGGCTGGATCTTTCTGCTCTAGAAGAGCTACTTTAAATTTGTGAAATATATCCTTTTCTTTCAGGAGTTTTCTGAGTCCTTCAACAGGTCAATATTTGCAGGAGTCCTATCCTTCCTGGTCCTCTATATCCCAGATGTAGAGAAGGGATTTCTAAAAGACTGAAAATCTGAATCTTGATCACTGGGATAATGATAGCACTCCCAGAAGCATGTCTCCTTACAAAGCATGTGGTTTTCAGGTAATGCTGCTTGTAGCTGAAGGCAATAGTAAAGTGAGGGGGTGGACTGTGAATCACAGAACAAGAAAATGATCTCAACACTTTCTCACCTGGGACGCCTGCTTCCATAGCTGTGACTGTCTCAGGGGCAAAGTCCTGCAAAGACCCCAGTGCCAATGAAAAAGTGAAGCATTTGATACTCAAGAAGAGGAAGCATTGATCCATAGAGCTGACCTCAAAGCAAGGACATGTTTGAGTTGTGCAGTAGGTATAGGTGCTGGCAGCTGTAGCATCTTCAGAGAAGACACCTCTAGTTGACAATCAGGTCCCACCTTTGGGATCCCACTGAATGCTGAACAAAGAAGGAATTACTGCCTCAAATGCCAATGAGATACTGATGCTCTGATGACTGGTGACATAAATCTTTGAGAAGTAGCCAGCTGAATTACAATTGGCATCTTTAACCTCTAATTTGAAAGAGAAAGCTACCATCTGGCACAGTTTCTGAAAAGGCTGCCACCTCCTGCTGTAGAGACTTGTAACACTCCCTCTAGAATTGGGAGAAGATGCTCTGGAGAAGGTATACTCACAACTGCCCTAGGGCACCTGACTATGGACTTGTTGACAGAGCTCAGTGGAAAAAGCCTGGTGTGAGAATAAAAGACCAGCTGACCATCAGCAGGGAGTAGGTATCCTCTGAAAATTACAGTCATGCATATGTCATCCTGCAGGCTAAACTGAAATAATCTGCCAATAGGACATAATCATCTCTTCTGAAAAAAATATTGTTATTTGATAGACATCATAAAATAAACACAACACATTTCTATGAGGATAGTTTCAGCTACCAGAAGCTCTCGCAGGCTTTCTGACTGGAAGAGGAAAAATCTAGCAACTCTCCTGTCTTTGCAGTATTTATTCCAGCTAAAAGCTTAGTTGATAGACCTGGTAATGCCCTTCCAGAAGAGCTTAGAGAGAGCAAATCTTCCACGGGAAAGCTTTTCTCCTTGCTCTGCAATAGGATATGTACTTTCAGTAGTAGCAGCAACAAGCAGAGTTGTGGGAATGTGCATGAAGAAGAGAAAGAAACAGAACAGGGATCGATTCTGAATGGCTTGGAGCTTTTGTGCTCACACCTGAGCAAAAGACTTTTCCAAGCATTACCACAACAGCCAGAAATCACTTGTATTATTGCATGGGGGCAGGGGAAAGGGGGCAGAAAAAAGAAAGCAAAAAGCAAAACATCAATTAAGAACAACTTCATTAACAGGATATTTAATATTGGTAGATTGACTGATCATAAAAAAAATTAAAAATTCAGGTGGATGGTTTTATAAATCAGCATAAATCCCAGATCTAGGAAAGTTAAATGGTAAAAGGTGCAGACACATAACATCCCAAATTATAAGCATTTGCAAGACCAGGCTTCCTGGGAAAAATATAAAATGGGCCTCATAGAGTATTTGCTTGTGTATTTTGTTAGATGAACTACAATCCTGACTTGGAAATTGCATTTTGGTACATCTGTCTTCTAACTTTGGTATCAGCAGTGGTTTTTTTGCAACTAGCCATGAGGTGACAAGATCACTGCAGTTCAATCCTGATCAATATCTGAACCTCGGGCAGGACTATCTCGGTGTGGTCTCTCTGTGACTTGTCAGCATTGGCAAGAGCAGCCTGCTAATCTCAGGAGAGTTAAATCAGTAATACAGTGTAGATGACAGCATATGTGCACAAATAATGGTGTTCCTGTTCCCATAAAGAAACCAATTTCCAGTTTGTAAGTTATTTCATCTTGTGTTATTGGATTATTTTCTTAGTCATTAAGCATTAAAAAAAAAATCCTACCAGCAAATGAACAATTGTACTATTTCATGGCCTCATTGAACTACATTGTCTCATAGAGACAAAACTCCCATAACTCAGAAGTCTGTTTCTTTGCTGGCAAAATTAATGAAAAAGAAATTCTTCCACAGAGGCAGCAATATAGAAGTTCATCTGCTTTGAGACCACTACAGCAGGCTCTTACAGTCCCTCCAACAGCTTCAGGACAGTCTCTGGAGAGGAAGGAGAACAGACTCTGTGACAACTGTCCAAATCCTACTTGAAAAGCACTTTTTCTGCCATACCCACTGAATCTTGCTTTTCTCCCGCATAATAAAACCTTCTAGTTCCACTTAGACCTCAGGTCTCAGTCCCAAGATCATGCTGCTTCTTTTTGATAACCACCACAGAAAAGGTTAAGGCTATTTTTCACTGCTTAGTTTGCTCTCTAAGGGATTTCCTCTACAACAGAGGATGAATTAAGTCCTTTGAGTTGATTCATCTCCCCTAGTCTTTCTGCAGCACTGTATGCTTAGGCAACCAGCACCGGAATATTCAGAAGCTGCTACAAGCCTCACGAGGCTTTCTCTCCATCAATATTCTTAGTGGCTATCTAAAAGAATAGATTAAATTCCATTTGCCAAAATTCATGCTACTCTGGGCTGCCAAGAATTTCATTGGGTGCCAAAGCAAAATTTGTTAGCTTCCCCCAAAGTGCATCTTTTCCCTGAAATCTCCCATGATGACAGCCACTGATATGCTGAAATTAATTTGGATTTACAAAGGTGTAAAAAAAGAGGACAGTTTGGCCTGGGGAAATTTTCTTCACATTCCAGAGGAAACTTCTGAGGAGAAAAATGCTAATTTCCTAGTTTATGAAGATTTGAAGAAAAACTGAAAATAAATCCAAGACAAAAACATGCTTACATTTTAAAAAAATCTTTGTGTATTAAAGATTAAGGAGTACATTTTTTTTATACACACCTCCTCTTCTTCCCAGTCTATCAAGTCCCAGTCATAAGCAATTACCGCTCGCCTTCTTTTCCAAAACTCCAGAAAAACAGTTGCTATAGCAAATAGAAAAAAGCATAAAAATGTTTTTAAGTCAAGAAAGCATTAACTACTATCACAGAACTACTGAATGAAGCTATTACATTATTTTCAATCCTTTGCATAAATAGGTTCCTTTGAACAGCAAATCATGCTGATGATCAAAACTGCTTTCAAATCACATTGCTTTCTAAGGATTACTTTGCTTATTTCAAGTAAGATTGAGGCTTTAGAGATTTAATTTAGTGCTAAATGAGAATGTTTAATTTCTAACCAACCAAGGGAAGACTCTCAAAGAATAAAATTGTTCCCATGAGTCATCATTACTAGATAGATTTCTGACAAAGCTAAAGGTTTCTTGGGGCCATTGTAAATAAAACAGTAACTTTCCTTCTTTGAAGACCATTTACAACATGCAGAAACCAGAACCCAAAGGAAGTACATTACAGTGCATGGGCAAATCTGTAGAGTACTACTGAAGAAATGGGAACTTTTGTCTTACACCATCAAAATCCAGAGAATTTCTTTTACACTACATGGGTGTGTACATGAGGTGTGTCATTAACAGCTGACAATTAAACATTCTGTGCTGTAGAACACTTACTGACAGAGTTCAAGACAGTATAATATGCAAAACACAGGTATTCTATACATGACTGTGCTTCCATTTTATGAATGGAAAGAACAATCAAGGAAGCACTCAGTCATAAAATCATATGCTTGTGTTCTGGAGATTAATATTGAGCCTGTTTATGGTTACAAGCTTAATTTTTTTGGGTCAAAAGACCAGACACAAATCAATGGGAAGGCTTCCTCTTCCACTGTGAGGTTTGGCTCTTTTGTTTACTGAAAAGCATCAGGCTGATAACCACAGAGAACACAAACCTCTTTGTTCATGAGCTTGCACAGTATCAGCTGTTACAATGCCACAATAGCCTGGCAATATGTTCCACATCAAGTCCTAAAAGGATCTCCTTAATAGATTATCTGCCCTACTGCAGCATATTGATAGTCACATGACGTGGTACTAAGCACTGGAGTAAGTTTAGTGAAAGTGAATTCTTAGCCAGTAAGAGTTATTATATTTTAATGTATTAGCCAATGCAGCTAAGATATACTCAGAAAACTAACACTGTGAGCAGATAAGGTAAGATATCAAAAGCACGTTTAAGGAGGTAGCTATTTGGTTTGAAGGCATTTTCACATATAACATCATCCTTTTTCTGAAAGCTGGATTACCTTACAGCAGGTAATCAGCTGCTTTGATTAAATCTAATAAAGAAAGTCAATTCAATCTCCTGAGCCTAATGTGCCTATGACTTTTTGTAATAGTTGCAGTATGATCAGTTGGGATCAGCAAAAGTAGTAAGTACTAATGAGGCTTCTGCTGCTGCTGAACCACCACATTGTTCATTCCTTCGCTTGTCTTCTGGTGGAGCTGCTTCTCTCCTATGAGCTCATATTGAATTAATTTGTATAGGAGAAACAAGCAGCCCTGCACTTTTTGGAGACCTGGGAGAAACAAGTCTGATTGATTACTGGCACTCTGTTTCCATTCCATAAAGCAGCTGGAAGCAGGACTCGAGTGGGCGTATGAGTCCACAGGCATGAGCCTCTTAGATACGTTGGTGCTGAGCCGTACTTCTTTTCTTCCTTGTTTTTCACACACGTGGAGTAAGGAACCTATACATATTATATTTAGTATATTTAGCACCTGTCAGAGTAAGCATGTGATGTTCCTGAACCTTCTTTAGAAGGCTATTTTCAAAGCATTAAGTTGCAAATAGGATGATCATCACAGTGCTGTTTTAGCTTTTACTGTGCTACACTTTTCTCCCTCTATCCAGGTCAGTACGCACTTTTCCCTTGCTAGATATTTTAAAATGTGCTATAAATAACCATCTGTGATTGATTCACTGTACTACTGAGGTCTTCTAAACAGTACTGCACTTTGAAATTTCTCTGCTGCTTTCCTCGTCAAGTAATCACTAATACTTCACACTTCAGCATTCTTTTCTTACTTTGGCAGCTCAACAGGACACACTTGTACTTATCATTTTCCCATTTTCCAGTTGGTATGTTTAGACCAGATGCTGAGACTTGTCCAAAAATCCTGCTTGGAATTTGGAATTTCTCATTGACCTTAACTCCCAGGTCTTTTTCTGTACTATGCTTGCCCTGCTTCAGAGCTCCACCTTGCAGCTCAGTCCTCAACATCCACTTATACAAACAGCTGCTTTAGCATCATTTCCTCAGGTGTTTTTGAAACAAGTTGTGATGTTATCTAGTGATACAAACCGCCACTTGCAGCAAATAGCTTAATCCTGACCTCTCAGAAATCCTGTCCCTGTTGTATTTCACAACACCATTTCATACATCCATCGTGAGTTCTGGAATATATTCTGTATGTTCTGTCTCAGAGAGCAGATCAATGTGAATATTTTATGCTAGAAGCAAGGTTTCTAGGAAAGTAATATATTTGATTAGACTAACTGACATATTTAGAAAAAATGCTTCATGTTGGTATTTCTTATTGCCTGAAAAAAAAAAAAGTGTTAAATCTTCATGCTGGGCCATTTTTACCCCTCCCAACTTTGTCTTTCAGCAGATGTTCTAAAGCTAATTCCTATATCAAAGGGAACATGCTTCTAGGTAGGCAAGAAGAAATTTCAAAAAGGACTTTTCTTAAGTCCTTTAGGCCCCCAAAAATATGGAGAGACAGAGAAACTGCCATCAGCTTTCTAGGACAGCATCAGAAAGTAGATGGACTCTCCTGTTGGACAGTTACAGAACTTTGCTACTGAGCTTCAGGAAATATCTGGACAGTGACATCTATGCACTAGCTTTTCCCAGTACTTTAACTGGAAAAGCAAAAGCAAAAGCTACAATTCCACCTGGCTTTACAGCAACATGATGGGAGTCAACTTGTTGTCAAATTTACCTAGATTTTTTATGAGAATGACTTTTTTATGCACTTTAAATGCCAACATTTATTTAGAATTAACATCTTTTTCTCATTTTCTGTCTTTGGTAAGAATCCAGTTCAGACAATAAAAAGAAAAGTGTTTTTTCTAGAAATGGGATCTACTTTTTCATCAAACTTGACATGAATCTTAAGTCATACATGAGGGGCAAAGTATAGCTGTTTCCCTCTAGCACAGAAATACAAAAAATGCTATTGCTCCCCTCTTTTTAAAGCTTTGAACATCTGGAAAATATGATCAAGACTGGAGTTTCTCAAAAGGAACAATTATTTTCCAGCTTCTGAGATGATGATGATGACATCTCAGTGAGCATCAATGACAATCTGTTCATCAATAAAAAAATGTATTAGTGTTTATGGGGACTTAGTGTTTCCTATAAACCACAGAGATTTATAGCTTTGGTCCTTTTGAGATGTTTTTTCCTTTCAACAGAGGAAACAGGAAAGCTTATACAAACTACCAGTGAATACCTTCAGTGCACTGAAGTGAGACTATCTTTCGTACTTCACTACATCAATTTAAAATGAAAGTTGTTTCAAGCCTTATGTCTTTTGGGTATACCTTAGTAAGTATCAGGGTTTTTTCCTATTATATCAATTATTTTTACGTCTTACATAGAACTTAGCTGAAACAGGGTAGAAATACAGTAAGTGAGAAATTCAATAATAAACGGGTCAATATATTTTTTGAAGAAAATGTGTTTCTGTTCCACTATCTCCTGGCACACCGGATAAATCTGTCCTTATTTTGATAGGACCTACTTATCCCACAATGAAGCATTATAAAAGATGGTTCCTGTGCTTCAGAGTCCTGAAGCCAGGCTCATTGCTGCTCCACAAATCAAGCAGCTGATACTGATACTTGTCACAGTAATTTCTCTCTCAAGTTTGGCCATAGCAGTTTGCTTATCATATGGAGAAGCATTTTATTTCTGTCTAAAAAGTGAGAAACCCACTTTGCCCATCAATTAAAGATTTCTTCAGAGTAAAAAGAGGAAATCATTATACAGACCACCTCTTCATGGAAAGCCCAACCTGACCATGCCTGGTTTTGAAAACCCCAAGCAAATGGCTGAGGCTTCTCCCTCAAGATGGGACTTCACTAATGGATTTAAAGACAGTGAAGAATGTACTTTAGATAATAAGACAGTGGCTAAGCTCAAGCTAAAGACATAGCACAATTCTAGCTGCCTATTTTTGCTTTCATTCTCTTTTTTTTTAAAAGCACTGCCATGGTTATTTTATATGCTACTGTCTGCCAAACTGGATCATCTAGGAGGCTGAACTTTTCACAGCCAATTTGTCATGCATTTGCCAGTTGTTTCATGCTGACAGAAAAAGCATTTCCACAATCAAACTGCTATCATTGTTTCTTCTCTTCCCCTACGATTTACTGAGATGATGGTAATGCCTGCAGCTGCCAATAGGCCTACTGCTGACTGAAAATCCATTTAAGACAGGCAGCAAGCCAGCTTATAAACACAGTACCAGAAAATCCTTGGAAAGTGTGGCTTTCCTAGTTTTAATGCTGCTTTAGCCCTAACTGTATGGAAAGTACCTCCAAAATGTCACTGTTTTCTCAGCAAAGTCTTATTTAAGAAACTACAGTTTGGGTGGAGCCATAGGGTCACCCCATTCCCAAAACCATTACCCTACACTCACAACCTCTTTCCTGTTGCTGCCTCTACATCCCTCTTGGCACCAAGATAACAAGCTCAATGTAAGCCAACAAAAGTGGTGGGGAAAGCTGCTGTCCTATAGTTTATTCTCCACTAACCAAAATGTCCAGAGGGCAGCATATATTAATTTTTTTCTTATTTCTCTATGGGCTTAGGTGCTGGAGATGCAGGGATGGGCACTGCATTTCTCAGTCCTAGAAGGCTGGTGGAGAGATATCCCCAGAGACAATCTGGAGTCTGACAGTGATGCTGAAGGAGTGGGAGGATGGAGAAGCTAACCAAGGCAAGGGTTAGCTTGGGGACAGAAAGAGAGAGGACCTACAAGATTTTGCAGGCAAGCATGCTCAGTTTGCTGCCTTTTAGCAACCATGGGACAGGACCAGGCATGGCTACAGGAGTTTGCCTTAATTAAAGCTGCTTTTTCTAGAGCCCTGGTTCTGAGCAGTGCTAAAACAAAAGTCAATGCTGGAGCATAGCTGTTTCCTGGAAGCGGTGTTACTGCTAAGGAGGAACAAAAGCACCAGTGCAAAAAGCTGCACTCCAAAGACATGCTCACCAGCAGTTGGGAACAGTAACATAAGTGTTCAACAACGTTAACCCATCAACTTTCCGAGCTGAGGTGGAAGTCTGTGCCTCTAAACTGTCTTGGAAATTCTCAACTTCAGTGAGCACATAGAGACATAGAAGTTGGAAAAGCTGAGTAAATATCTAAAAAAATCTTTAAGGGTTAGAAATTTTTGGTGATTCTCAGCATTGGTGTAGCTCTAAACCAAAGCTGAAATACCAAGGAGAAACAGAAAATCTGTACAATCTGAATTTTTTCCCTAATGTAATTTGTGATATTTTAATACACTCAATATTACATGTAATGGCATCTATAGGTTTGACTGATATATGAACTGATTTAATTAGTTAACTAAGACAAAAACATAGTTTTGGAGGAAGGAACTGAGACAGACTGGTGGGCAAATCTATGTTGCCCTGATGGCTCTGATGTTGGCTCCTGATATAGAGCCAGTACAGAGGCTTGTGGCTCAGTACAGAGATGTGCAGTTTAAAATTGGGACTATAAGAATTACTTGGACACCTTTCCAAAGCAGGTGGAGATGTGTGAGCAAGAACAGGAGACCAATAGCTAAATCAGGATAGCTCAAGCACCTGGAGCTGTGAGATGGGTGCCATTTTTGAGGCATCTCATTCAGCCATATCCTTCTCTCAGAATGGTAGTAGCTGAGAGCCTGGGCATGCTCAGGGCATGTGCATGAGACTTTTTGTGTTGCCAGAAATTATTGTTTTCTTTTTCCTTCAATTCTGCCTACAAGACCACAGTAGGAAAAATAATTGAGCTGGTAATACAAGTGTCCAATTCAGCCTCCATGGCAACAGTTAGACCTCTCTCAGATCAATTTGTTATTCATCTAAATCTGCCATTTATTTCATTAGAGTTTTCCTATGTTGCATTATAAGCTTTAAGAAGAAAATGGTGCAATTATTTAATTGCACAAATTATTATTAAATTATTTAATATAAAACCAAAAACTTACCCCACACCGCCATGAAAACAGCAAAAAAGACAGTAGCTCCATTGTCAAAAAGGTGGGTTACCTGAGGGATATATTAATAGTGTGATTAATTTATGATAATAAGGCTTTATTTTCAATATTGACCTAATAAAATTAATGTGATCATGAGTGCAGCACGATCCTTCCTTTGACGTGTGAAATGTACCTGTCAATTGACAGGACTATCCGCCAGCCCGGCCTGGGACTGACCCCTGCCAACACCATCACTTCAGACCCAAAACATTGATTTTATGAAGCCATGTACAAAGGATGGATCATAAGGTAACAGTATATGCCAAGGGCACTGTAACACATGCATCCAACACACACCTGTTGGAGCAGGCCCAGTGGAGGGACACAAAAATGACCAGAAGAATGGAACACTCCTCTGAGGGAAAGATGAGAGTAGGGGTTATTCAGCCTGGGGAGACCTTATTGCAGCATTTCAGTACGAAAAGGGAGCTTATAAGAAGGATGGAGACAAACTTTTAAGTAGGGCCTGTTGCAATAGGACAAGAGGTAATGGTTTTAAAATAAAAGAGGGTAAATTTAGACTAGATATAAGGAAGAATTTTTGTAATAAGGGTGGTAAAACATTGGCACAGGTGGCATCTACCTCAGAGAGGAGGTAGATGCCATGCTTGGAAACCACCAAGGTCATGTTGGATGGGGCTCTGAGCAACTTGATCTCGTTGAAGACTTCTCTGCTTATTTCAGGGGAGGTTAGACTAGATGACCGTTAAATGCCTCTTCTATTCTATGATCTAGGACACGACCTCTGTGGCTGCTTAACCTCTAAGTGCAAATTACATTTGAGTGCTTTACAACCCAAACTACGTCCTGGTAAAAGACAATGAATGTTAATGTTGGCTGAACTTAATCTGTACTTTGAAGATTTTTATCTACTAAAGCTCACTAAAGACAAATTCAAAAGGCAAAATTAATGCTTTTACCAAGGATGCATTTTTTTCTGGTTTGAACAACACAGGACTAATTTCTCTTATGATGCTTGGTAAAACTGCACTTTTAGAAGACTCTAGTGTCTGAAATTGTGAAAATATGTACTTTATAGGCAGCTAAACTATGTGGGTTTCAAGGTTTCAGTCTTTCTGAGCCTTGACAGGTGTATGAGGAGGAGGAGGAGGAGTGAGATCTGGGCACTTGAACCAAGCTAGTCAATAAGATTATTTCATAACATGAACATCACATTCAACATAAACTAAAAAGTTTTCTGTGAAGTTCCCTCTTCCTTGATAGTGGCAATCCAGAGAACTTGTGCTGGTGCTGAGCCCCAGAGCCCTTCCTTTCCTCTTGGAGCTGTAGTGCTCGCAGTGTCTGACTCCTGTTGTCCACTGCTGGGAGCACACAGCTTCCTGCTGATAGAATGGGCTGAGTATAAACCTCATGTATTTTACATTGGTATCGGGATCAATATTGGTTCTTTATTATTATTAATGTTATTTATCTAGTCTTATTCTATTAAATCTGTTTATATTTTAGTGCTTCATTTTCTTTGATTTCTTTTCTGATTCCCCTTCCCAGTGGAGAGGGGTCATTGGGTGATAGAATAATTGTCTAAATGACAAAATATTGTGGGTTTCTCAAATCATAACACATTTCTTTATTTGCATAGTTTAAAACATACCTTGGCATACACACAGCTGTCTGACAACCTCATGAAGGGACAGTATTTATCACATATAGGACACATAATGATATCTGTAGCTTGGCAGACTTCTTTACTGGAAAAACAGAAAAGACAGAAATTAGTAGTTTGATACACAACAATCAGTCTTAAAATGCATTGATAAGTTTCACTAATATTCAGTTACCTACTGAACAATACTGGTTCTATAACTGAAGCCTACATGTTCATTATGAAAAAATTCTTTACTGTGAGGATGGTGAGACACTGGAACAGGTTGCCCAGAGAAGCTGTGGATGCCCCATCCCTGGAACTGTTCAAGGCCAGGTTGGATGGGGCTTTGAGCAACATAATCTAGTGGAAAGTGTCCAAGCCTATGGTTGGAACTCAGTGATCTTTAAGGTTCCTCCAACCCAAACCATTCTACAATTGTATGATAACCACACGTGTATAATTAATATTTGTTGACTGTCTAGACTTCAGAGTTTACAGTCATAACTGCAGAGGACAGCTTTTCGGGGCCAGCTCCTTAACATTTCCAGTTTCTCCTTGAGTCAGAAGTGAGTTTTGGTAGGTGCAGATGACTGCAGATAACACTGTTTGACTTATTCTTGTGACTTAAGTGTGGAAGAACGTAGAGATGCAGCTCACAGCAGAAGGTCTGAGGAGTTCTTCATCTGCCTGTGGTGGATCTTTGGGAAAGGCCTTGTAGAAGGTGAAAATTCCCCACTCTTCTGCTGGCCTATTACAACAGTAATGAAGGAGCCCTACTTTTTTTCTTACTTCATGCTGCCTTGCCAGCACCATTGGCAACTGGAGCTGGGCAAGGAATGTTACCTCCCATCCCAGCTCACTGGACAAGAAACGTTGCCACCCATCCCAACTCAGGAACACAAAACAAGGGAAGCTCAATACTGAGTACCTTATGAGAATCAAGTGTGGTCTTCCTGAGTATTCATTCAATAGTTCAAAATGAAATATTTAACAATTCATATGAAGATCATAAGACCTCACAGCTGTAATTTCCCTTATAAAAGCGCCCACGTTACCTGACTTGGCAGTGGTTCAAAGTGGTGACTCCATACAAAAAGACAAACAATCCAATGAAGGCAGCTGGGAAGAGCATCCCTGTGTACCAGCCTAACCAGGCAAAGTACAGCCCAATTTTCTCACCAAAGTACCGTCTGTTTTAAAACACAACACAGTGAAGTTATCTGCTAATTAGAACAAATCTGTTTAATCTTGCTTGTTAATAGAAAATAAATATTGCCATTATATACAAAGAGTGGATTAGAAAGCAAAGTCAGAATTTCCTGAAGAAAAAGCCTTCAACTAGGGTTCTAAATCCATACACTAAGGGATCTGCCACATGAATGAACTTAAAAATGAATTTAGAAATTCCCTAACCAGCTTACAGTGAGATGAGTGGAAAACTCAAAAGGAAACACTGAGTCCTTTTAAAAAATCTAGTTCTTTGTGTCTGGGAAACTAATGGCTTGCTTTGCCTTTTCGCCGTATAGCTGTACTTCCCAAATAATTGTACTGGAGTCAGTTTCATTCCTAAAACTGGTGTAACAGCAAATATTATTTTGCCCCAAATTATTTCTAGGAAGTTAACTAGAGGTTATTCTCCAATCCAGTTTATTTTCATTTGATTATTTCTTTTCTTAGCTCAGTTCCTGGAAAACTAATCTCGTGATTCTACCACAGGTGGAAATTAAAGTGCAAGTAAGGTCCAAAAAGTATCTTTATCTATCATCTTGCACTAATTTGAGTAAAGAAGTCTGAATTAATCCTGTTTTGTTAGCTATATTGCTTAAAAACTAACAGAAAAGTGTCCAGGACTCTCCTATTTGCTACATATTCATGTAAGATGAATATGCTTTTCCTCCTCCCAAACACAACCACACCTTTATGTGTTAAAGAACACATCAAGCATGCAAGAAACCTGCTGGACTCATCAGCATAGGAGCAGGCTGCATGCACTGTCCTGTGTTTGATGGTCTTTTGCACAATAGGCTGATGATAAGATTAGAATGCTTTACAAATCAATATGTAATTATCATGACTACAATGAAGATTTTAGGAGATTATTCAAAAGATTATTTTTAAAGAAGGAGGCAAGATGATATCCTAGCACTTTAGAAACTTTGCAGACAACTTAAACTTGTGTATCAACTGAATTAAAGAATAGCTGTTGCTGAAAACCCACTCTTATGGGAATGATGGCATTTCTGATCTGTCCAGAGCCAATGAATGCAGTGAGCAAGTACTGCAGCTCCTTTATGCTACCAGAAAACATCTTTGGTCAAACTTTCACAGTGAGGAGGAAAAGACCCATGATAGGCTCTAGGTCTGGAGGCAGTGGAGAAGAGAAAGAAACACTTGGTCTGGAATAGACAAAATTATCAGTTTTCAAAAGCATATAAAAATTTTTCCAGAGTGGGCAATATCTGTCTGGGCTGAGCTCATGCTCTGATGCATGATACTGACCTATGCTGATTATTTTCATTGGAGTTTGCCAGCACTGTATGAGAAGCCAAATATTGTCATGTTGGTTTTATTCTTCCATCATTCAACAGAGACACAAAACTTACAGTCTAAAGAGGTGTCAAGCTAGCAATAACATGCTCAATTTTGACAAGGGCAGCAGGTCTAGTTGTAAAAAGACACACTGGAAACTGCTTTTCGAGACATGACTTAATAATGTTAGTGAACCCTTTGGCCTAATTACTTACCTGTCACCTAGGATGTCGAGCTGTGCCTGCTCCACTAGAAAAGAAAACTCACATTCTGAGCTTACTTCCACTGAGTATTTATGGGCCTATTTTTCTCCATGTACATAGTTCAAAGTAGTGAAGCAAGCCTAACATTCATCAAGATTTATTTTTTTCATTCCCTACATTCAATAGTGAATGCTTCCTCATTCCAACCCTGAGCTGATTATTCATGGCAAACCACATGTACTACCTTGTTGAACCTTTCCATCTAACAATGCAAATCATAGTACTCCGCTTTTGATCCTGAGATCAAGCAAAAAGCATCATCCTAGATGAAGATCCAAGCAAGGTTAATTGTGTGCAAAAAGAAGAATGGTCATTACAGGGAACAGTTCAAATTTCTGCAATGAAAACAAATGGCATCTGAGCCCATTTGTGAGCGTGGTTCTGAAAATAAGTGCTGGACATTTACATTACTTTAATATATATCAGTTTAAATATGGACAAACAGCTTTGATTTTCCACTATCTGTGAAGCATTTTGCTTCACAGCTGTTATTCCAAAAGCTGTACTACTGTAATTTGCATCAGGATCAAATTAATATTTAATGTCTTTTGGACCTGTAGTTGGCATATTTTTCTATAAGTCTTTGCTCAGGTGCCACTAGGTTGAGTGCTATAGAAACAAACTATGGCAGTAACAAGGTCTTTGGAGACCTTCCTAGGTGCTGTATTCATAGCAGTTTCACATTTATTCCAACTCATAATTGAGTTAGCCTGGATCACCATCACCCTCAGGAGATGAAGATGTCTAGAGATACCTTTGCCACTCTCTCCCTTCAAGTTGCACCAAATATGAGGAACAAGCTCTTTTGTTTCTCCTCTGTCACTATATAAAGAACAGAAATTTCACATAGCTCTGCACACAGATGGCAGTTGTCTTACCTGCATGCTGGTGCTTTAATCAGAGGTCAGTAATGTACATGAAAGAGTCCAGGGATTTTTTTTCTAGGGTGCGTTACTTATAGCTACATTTCATGTTAACACTCTCCTCAGTGAAGACCTCTTTGAAATTTTCCAGCTTTTATAACTTTTGCATTTTTGTCAACTTTGGTATCTTATTACCATCCAATTTTTCAGATCATTCATAAGAATAGAAAAAAATGTTATGTGTCTTCTATGGTTCTCCACAACTAACCTAAAAAGCACAGACATAAAAACCCCCAAGGTCCTAACCCATCTCTCCTACCTTCATATACGCTGTACCTTTAGAATAATAATAATAATAAAATAATTCCAGATTATTGGTTTTATGCTAGCACGTATACTAGCCCTTCAATATCACCTACCTTAACATCAAACTGTATCTCCCCTCACCCCATTCCAATGGTAGAACTATCACAGACCTAGATTTCAACCTCAGTGTTTATCGATAAGGTATATTTTAGAAAAGCATTCAGACCCATATAATGTGATATTGGATTCCTCTGTTATTTGCAATTGTGCTAAGTCTGCGCCTTCACATACTGACACATGTTTTAAAGCAGAATGATGCAATTCACCTCAAATGACTTTTTCTCATTTACTTCTAGTGACTAGTATCTCCATAGCAGTCAGCTGATGAGATTAAATGAAGTCTGGGAGGCACCAAATTGACAGCACCAGAGATGTAAGCCCTCATTTTAACAGCTAAGGAAAAAAAACCAGCACCAAAGTATGAACAATTTTGCTTACCATTGTGGCAACTTGGCTTTAAGATGGAAATATCATATCTGTTAATGAGGTAATTATATTATCTACATCTAATTTACTCCTCAGCCTTTCTAAAGCATATAGAGAGGGGATGTCAGCTACCAGCAGTAAGTTCTGACCAGATTTCTGTGACAGAATTAATATCCATCCACTCCCTTTGTACAGACAACACTACTTTCAAGCACACCCCACATGGCTGTTGGTACAGAAAAAAAATTTTAAAATTGCTCCTGCTGCAGAACTGGTACTAAAAAAGCTTCTGTTTCAAGTATGCATGCTGAGATACTTCTGAGTGAAATGAACAACGGGTCTTGCTGGTGTTGTCAGCTCTTCAAGGAAAAATCTCCAGCTCACTAGATGTGTGAGAAGCTGAGAGTGGCAGTAGACAGGAAAGATTTGGCAGGAGCTAAGGAAATGAGAGGGATCTAGCATCTGTGAAGTGAGAAAAAGGCATTCCCTCCCCATTCCTGCCACCCCTCCTTCAGTGAATTCATTGCAGCCATGGGTGTGCTCCAGGCGGCTGGGCTAGGGCTGCGGCTTTGAACCCTGCAGAGCTCTATGGCTGCTGCAAAAACAGCTGCCTTACAGCTCCCCTGTCCTCCTTGGGTAAACACCTACTCTGAAGTATCACAGGACACCCATGACCTCAGCCAGGGGGTCTGCTTTTTTCATTGCTTTTTTAATTTGTAAACAGCTGTGGAAAAATCTGTGGATGTCAGTGTCTGATAAAAAACTAACGCATATCAAACCTAGGCTACTCAAGAAGGCAGCTACCAAGGTCCAGAACAATCATGTGTCTAACCTTGCTCATTCTGTTACCATGTATTCTCATGCTTAAAAAGCCTGATGGTCCATATTCATAAACCAAATTAAACCAAAAATCAGGTATTGGCTCAACAGCACTTCCAGAAGAAAAAAATGTTGATGAAGAACAGCAGTCCTGACCACCATGGACAAATGTTTAAAAAACATCATAAAGATAAGTTGCTTATACTCTGACTTTAGTATCTCGTATACTGAAACATTTAAGATAAAAACTTCAGTATGACTGTTGGCTCCTCAGTAAATCAACAATTTCCATAGTTTAATTTGAGAAAAATTCCATATTTCTTTCCAAGCCAGTATATTAAAAATGACATAAGAAGCTTTCAGGATTAAATGATGAGGTACAAATACATTACTTTGCTTTCTAAAGCATTTTAAAAATTGCATGACTCAGTAAAAATTTTTCATTGTATTTCACTCTGAACTTTTTCTCCATGGAAATTGAACACCACCTGTTTTATGAAATGGATAAATTTTATACAGCCTTAATCAGTAACTGTCTGTCTCCAGGGCTGCCCTCTACAAGTCTTTCTATCTGGAAACAATTTTGAGAATCAATAAAAGCAAAGGTTTCTATCAGTTACAGGATTTATAAAAAGGGAAATTAATATGTTAGACCAATTACGTGCCCTGTATGGCCCTTCCAAATGGCCAACGTATCAGTATCTTCAGTGATCCCAATATATCTTAAGACTTTATTAATAGGCCCTTGTAACTTCATATTCTTCTCTTTAAGCAGAAAAGCCCATTAATGCCCAATAATAGTTCTGCCAATATGACCAGTAAAAGCTCTGTCTCTATCCATAAAAAATATGTAATCCTCCATTAGCACACGCAAGCCTATTTGAAAATATTATTTAAAAGGGCTATAACAATTTGGAGTCGTGTCTCAGCTTTCTCAGTATTTCTTCTTTGTGGGCTACTTCCAAGATGAATACAAATCCAGACTGTAGTGATGTGGCTGTGCTGAGTTTGGTACAGGAAAGACTTCTACCCATCTACCACTACTGCTGCTGAACACTCAGTGACTGTGAGCTCTGCTACATGCCATTTTTAGGCATCATTAAATTTCATCCAGGGTTCCTTCTGTGGTTGCTTTTTGAAAAAAAAAAAGAGATTTTGTTGATAAGAGCCTGTTTTTCAATAAAGTCATGCTCCGAGGAGGAAAAAGAACTCCTCCAGTGGATAGACATGCAACCAAGTCTACTCAACCTCCACAGATTTCTCCTTTTTTTTTTTTCTCTTTTAAATATTCTGCAAACTTTTCATTACAAGTTATGGTGTCAGGAAACTCTAGAACTTCCTTCACTTTCAGCTCCTCCCACAAGCTCCTCTATAGATGCTTCTTTGACTGTAGTGGCACCATCAGTTTTTAAAAACCACATGAATTAACTCAGCTTTTCATGGTTTTGTCAGAATAAAAGTAACCTATGCTCAAAGCACCTAGAAATGTGACATATTAAATGCAAGAAAATCTTACCTCACAAGGTCCAGTGGTTGGTATTTATACCACACTCCCCAGGAAGCCCAGCACTCATAGAGCAGGTGTCTGTGGTTTTCTGCCCCATGTGTTCTTATTGAATTCTTACTTCTGTAACTTCCCTAAAATACAAATCTGGACATTACTGAACAACAGTAGCAAAAAAGAATATCTAAGAAATCTCTCTCAGTAGTGGTACAGATAACACAATTTATGCAAGCTCTATATTTGTGCACCAAAAGCTAAATATGACATTAAAAGGAAAATTTCCTCTGACTTCAGGATTATTTCTCCCAAGAAATTTATGTTAAGTGGTGTTCAAGTCAAAGGCTATATATTGGAGAATCTCAAAAACTACAGCATGGTATTTTTCCCCTCTGAAAATACACTGGTTTATCAAACCCAAATACTTTTTACAGAACAGATGCAGAGCAACAATCTTTATCATCTCTTTTTTCAAGAAAAAAAGTGCATTTTTTTTTTCCAAGAAAGAAGCATTACTAAATGGGAGGGATGTCAGAGGCAGATGCAGAAAGCAAAAGAGAATAATAACATTAATAAGATTGAGAATAAAAGATTACACAATTAAGAAATCAATTTGTGGTAAATGTCAGTTCAAAAAGAAAAAGAAAGACTGAGAAAAATACCTCATGAAGAGGAAATGCAGCTTCATAGGAGCCATTACTGAGCAATCGATTCAGACCTAAGAATCAAAAGTACCCAATTATTTACCAATAGGACCAACAAAACTTCTAAGTAAAAAGCAAAACACATTCTCATAATAAGCTGGCTAAATGAAGTTTGAAGCCCATTGACAGTAAAAGAGAAATGTAGAAAAATTCATCTTTTGTAGATTTTGATGAACTGAGACATAATACAAGCAAAGACTTGGTAAAATATTAATCATAATCCATCATTTATTATGCTGGACATTTAGAGATCCATTTTCCAAATCCATCTCTAGCATAACTTCAGTGGAATCAGGGACCTCACACCAGGATTGAAGTTTGACCCCATAAATTATAGTCTAAAGAATCTATTTAGATGAAAGGCCATACTTCTTAGGAGCTGAAAACTTCAGGGAAGATCTTTACATTTTTGAACTGCAGGACAGTAAAAGAACTGAAAATCTTAATTTCTGTATGATTACAACATTGTAAAATATGTTCAGTTTATGTCTTACAGAAGCTGTTGGACTAACAGATAGAACAGGAAAAAGGCAGGCTGCAGTAGTGCAAGACCAGAAAAGATACTTGAACCTGAAAAAAAGGATTGCTATCTGGCAGAAAAAAGTAATCATACACTCCTCTCATTCAGGCCTTGTCTCTCTTTAATGAGAATCTTGAGAGAAATAATGAATGATTGCTGAGATGTCAGCACTTTTCACTTGAAAAGTCACCAAAATAGGACTAAACAACTATCAGGCAATGCAAAACTAAACACTGGCACTAACAACCTTTAGGCATTTGAATCCCATTGACCAAGAGGCAAAGAATGCTGATTCCTTTCACAATTCACAGGGGAATGACATCAGCAAGAACACAGCACTGAAAAGTGTTCATTCAACATAAACAGCGCTTTCAGTGATTGCATTAAGTATCTGCTTGGCAGAATATGCTTTCTTCCAAAGTCTCTGGCAGAAAAGCAAAACCTGTACAGCCAGGCTGAGCGTTGCTGTGATCAATGCAAGGTTGTGTTCATGGTAGGTACATCACAAGTAGATATATGAGGGAGATTGAGTCAGGCAGGGACTGCAAGCGTGGTTGTTAAATGCAATTGCTGCGTGCACTGCAGGAACCCTTCCCTCTCTTCTTTCCCCTCTGCTCGCTGACATTGCTCAGAGCTACTGCTATTCTCATTCCAGGAGCAGAGGAAGAAACAAGTTCTGGGATGTTCTCTATCTCTTGAGGAAGGATGGAGTTTAAACAGCAGGGGAATGAAATAGACTGCAGAGTTTTATGGGGATTGACTCTGTGATGCCCCAGTCTCTATGCAGTACACAAGTAGAACGTGCTCTGTATCACAAGACAGAAGAGGGCCACTGGTTTGTACTCCAGCTCTCCTCTGTCACTGCCTGCTTTTTGGAATCTGCAGACATGCCTCTCCAAAGTTCCAGTCCATCCACTGTTTGAAAGGGATGCTACAGTTATGCATGACATCCTTTCCACTGAGGACATCATTGGTGATCTCCCTTTTGACTTACAGCAGCTACAGAGATACAGAACCTTCCATTTCCCTTAGGGATGGACAAATATCCAGGGAGAAGCCCTCCAGGGTGAGATGTACAGCAGCACACATCTTATGTCAGTCTCTTTCCTTGTAGAGGAGATAAATCCCTGACATATGTGTCTGTGAAAGTAGCCTGATATTGCAGGGAAATGGTTGGGTCTTCCAGGCATAGCCCCTACAACAGCAGTGGGTGAGATGTCTACCCAGCTCCAAACTCTAGTAGATCTCTATTCAGCTCAAAACTGAGGTGATTAAAAAGGAAGCAAACGAGTCTGTTACAAGCCCAGGCTTGTAACTTATACTCTTTTTTTTTGGGTGGGACTTAGCACCCTCATGCAAAGGGGTCGCTCTGTACTTACCAATTTTGTTTTTCCCTTCTTCGTATTTCACTCTCTGTAAGATATGGTGCACAATTCTACTTCTCGTAGCATTATTGAAGAAAGTATCTTTGTTGTGTATGATGAAGCTATATAAAAATACAAACAAAGGGCATCTCATGAATATTTAATAACATGGTTAAAGCAAATATTGAGTTCCATTACTTTCTATAGCACACAAAAAAATCTACATTATGTGAGCAAGTGCAAGGAATACTAAAGGACACCAGGTTAAGTGAGATGATTCACTGGATGAAATGATGTCAGTAACAGCATTCTTTCCCTAACAAAGAATTACATGAAGTCAGTAGAAAGATCAAAGATGTTTAAGCATTCATTATGATAAGGATCAATTTTAGACCATCCACTGAAAACTACAAATTACTTGTACAAAGATTTGCAAAAGTATCAGATGTGTAAGTGCAGCTGTAGAAATTCACATTTCATTTCTCTTTCAGGCTTCTTTATTATACTTTATCATTAAGAGTCAGATGGAAACATCTATTTGGTAAACTGCTCTTGCTGAAAACCAAATACTATGTTATTGATGGAAAATACATACTCTTATGTTTAGTCCTGGAAGCTAAAACAGAGTAGAAAATTAGCTTTCAGGAGATACTTACAGAGTTATGTATAAATGCAGGTTCAACAGTTTAGACAAATTTGTGAGAGTCCAGGAAATTTAAAAAAAAAAAAAAAAAGCACAAAATATATTGTATTGGCTAGTGTAATGTATTTTATATAGATTTCTTAATCACAATATACATACTCAAGGAAAACAAGATGTTTTAGCATATCATCATAATCACTGGAAAAATGCAACCGATATCAGTGTTTAGAAATACTTTTTCAACTTGTCAGTGAAATACTGCTACAGAATTCTTACAGTTGCTAGAGGTGTGTAGGCATTCAGCATAGACTGTAAAAGTCATTTAGACATTTAAATGGTAAAATCATAGAGATGTCACTGTGAGACTAGCCTGTAGGATAGTACAGTAGAAGAATATCTGACTTTAAGAGAGATCATCTCAATAGGGAGCTTGGAATGGATATAGAATCATAGAATCATAAAATCATCGAATGGTTTGAGTTGGAAAGGACTTTAAAGATCACTGAGTTCCAACCCCCCCTGCCATGGGCAGGGACACCTCCCACTAGAGGAGGTTGCTCAAAGCCCCATCCAGCCTGACTTTGAACACCTCCAGGGATGGGGCAGCCACAGCTTCCCTGGGCAACCTGTTCCAGTGCCTCAACACCCTCACTGTAAAGAGCTTCTTTCTGGTGTCTAATCTAAATCTCCCCTCTTCCAATTTAAAGCCCTTGCCCTTTCACTACACTTCCTCATAAAGAGTCCCTCTCTGGCTCTCCTGTAGGCTCCTTTCAGATATTGATAGGCTGTTATAAGGTTTCCCTGGAGCCTTTTCTTCTCCAGGCTGAACAAGCCCAGCTCTCTCAGCCTATCTTCACAGGGGAGGTGCTCCGTCCCTCTGTTCATCCTTGTGGCCCTCTGCTGGACCTGTTCCAACAGGTCAATGTCCTTCCTGTGTTGAGGACTCCAAAGCTGGATGCAGTACTCCAGGTGGGATCTCACGAGTGCAGAGTAGAGGGGTAGAATCACCTCCCATGACCTGCTGGCCACACTTCTCTTGATGCAGCCCAGGACACAGTTGGCTCTCTGGGCTGCCAGCGCACACTGCCGGCTCATGTTGAGCTTCTCGTGCACAAGCACTCCCAAGTCCTTCTCCTCAGGGATGCTTTCTAGCCATTCTCCGCCCAACCCGTATTTGTGCCTGGAATTGCCATGTCCCAGGTGCAGGACCCTGCACTTGGCTTGGTTGAACTTCATGCAATTTGCACGAGCCCGCCTGTCCAGGTCCCTCTGGATGGCATCTCTTCCCTCCAGCGTGTCAACTGCGCCACCAAGCTTGGTGTCATCAGCAAATTTGCTGAGGGTGCACTCTATCCCACTGTCCATGTCACCGACGTTAAATAGTACTGGTCCCAGTACTGACCCCTGAGGAACACCACTCATTACTGGTCGCCACTTGGATATTGAGCTGTTGACTGCAACCCTTTGAGTGCGGCCATCCAGCCAGTTCCTTATCCATCGAGTGGTCCATCCATCGAATCCATGACTTTCCAATTTTGAGACTAGTACGTTGTGTGGTACAGTGTCAAATGCTTTGCATAAGTCCAGAAGGTGACATGTATGTGTCACTTTCTCTTCTGCACAACATGGGATCCACTGCAGTTTTCCTCTCAGGTAATTTTACCCAAATGAAAACCTGTTTTTTCAGAATGAATCTTTACCCCTGGTAATTCACACATGACTTTGCACCTCTATAGTTATTTGGAAAACCAGGCAAGGAGTCCAGCTTCTGGACTTTGAGGACTTCATATGCTCACTCTTTGTTATCAAAATTCTATGCCTAATTTTCCATGCAAGGCAATCTATAAGTTCCTTATATTCAGCTTCAAAGGCAGGTACTAAAAAAAATCCCAAGGTAAAGGTATAAAAGCCAAGCTGAGCCAAGAGTACCATAATGAATGAAACCTGTTTTTCTAGAGGTTACTGTCTCATGTCTCCTTTCCCACTCCACCCCAGATACTCACAGGTCATTTCTGTGTCCACAGTCTACTCAGTACTGTACTTCTGGCTTCCTCCCACATCCATACCATTCCCAAAGTCCTACACATGCCCTACAGTACCTGCTGAAAGTAATGTGATTTATGAATATTTTCTAACCACTGTGTGCACGATGATTTAGCAACGGATTGTTACCCAGCAGCATATACAATTGGTGTGCACCGGCCACTGCCTTTTCTGTATAGGCCCAATTTTGGGCCACTATTCCATTTCAAGCTGCTGATACTCACAAAGTAAAGAAGACTGTGCTTAACTTTGAGACAACCATACCTGTCCCAAACTTAGTTGAGTGTAATCAGTATGTAAAATAATAATTATTAGAAGGCCTTTGACAAAAAAGAAATACTGTCATCACATAAGTCTTAATGCTTAAGAAATTAGATAAAAATCAATCTAAACTTTGAAGCAGAGAGAACAGCATTATTTCCAACTGAAGCTCTGTGTTTGGCCATTTCATTAGCAGCAGAAACAAATTAAAAGACTGTAGTAAACCAGAATTGAACAGTTAGTGTTATTCTCACTTGGTTTCATTTTCTTTTAGCATCTGAATTTCCTCTTCAAGATCTCACCTCCCAGACAATATTGGATGTTAAATGAGAAGATAACTCACAAAATCAAAACAGCACAGTAATTTTCATTCTGACTGAGCTATGAGTTCTTGTAGGATTCAGTTGACAATCGAATCACCTTATCTGGGAAAGTAGCAACACTGACCCAGGTAACACCAATAATGTTAATCTGTTATTCTTATGATAAGGTTATTTTGTCCATCTGTAATCATGACTACGTCATAATGCAACTACAGGTAGCTATTTCAACAACATTTTTGGACATGTAGGTTAATATTTTTAATCACTTCTATTTTTGTGAGTCTTGAATGAAAAAAGGCATTATGCAATCCTTAAAAGAAATAAGAACTAGTTATTTAAACAATCACATTAGTCATTTGCATTCATTTGTAAACTTAGCAATTGTGTTGTTATAGCTTTTGATCTCAAATGGTTGAGAAGGAGCAACCACATGTGTCTGTAAAACAGATGTCAACACCTGAGTACAACAACTGCCACAAAGAACTCTGCTATTCCAGAACTAACTGAAGCACTCCTAAAACATGTGTGAGTATGAGACCTGCAGAAGGTTCTGCCCTGCCCATCCTTGTGCCAGTAAAAGACATCTGAGGGCAGGAGGGGCAGAGGAGAGGGAGAACTCACCATGACTAGAGTAGTCCAAGGACATATCCTTCAGTGTTTTCCACAATTCTCATGGAGACATGGATGCAGGAGAGATGCTAGAGTTCTCCGAAGTTGAAAAAAGTGTCAAAAGGAGTCCTCTGGATGCTCTGGACTATCCCTAACAATATCATGATTTTGGGATGGAATTGCATGTGGTAAAGGTTAAGAATAATCCTTACCTACTTTTCAATATAAAAATCACAGAGCTTTTTAATTTTGTTTAACTCAAATACTCAGATCAATTCTGTGAAGTTGTCCATCGAGTAGCCCCTGAAAGAGGAATATTACCATAATCAAGGGGGTAGAGAGCTCTGCCACAGGAAATAAAACCAGGCAGACATAAGTGGAAGGCATTGAAAAGTTGAGACTATCTCAAGTAGTTTTAACTATGTTGTTACAACATCCCAGTCAGAGGTTGACATAAATTAGGATAATGCTGAGAAGGTTTCAATTTATCTCCAAAATCACAAGAGTTGCTCTTGTCAGGCAGAAATCATACAGTTCAGTGCAGCCCTTATTCCTCTCTACCACCACCGTTCTCTCCCTCCAAAATTAATGTGCTCCAGGTTGTCTCCTTTCTGACCGTGGGTAAATCCATATTCACAGAATAGCCATAAAGGCCATTTCATGAACTACAACATCCTTAAGAAATTTGGAGGAAAAAGACTTGCTCAGTCTACGGAGAATCTCATCCTTCAAATTTCAGTTTGCAAGGGCCAGAGCTGAAGACATTGTCAACCTAAGTGTAGATAAACATACATCAGATATTACTGAGCTATAAACTACACAAGGCAGAGACTTTCTAGAGAGATTTTTAACCCCTTTGGTTTCAGACAGAACAGTTTCCTCAGCTGTTCTGTTTCTGCTGCCCTTGTTGGGATTTCAATGTGCACAAGGGCTTGAATATTCATAAGAGCAATACAGCTCATTTTCAGGCTCAGTAAAGGTTCAGACTTTACTTAGGAGACAGTTCAGTTGAAGGTTTTGATCATTGTCATCTCTTTTGTAAGATAAAAAATAAGTAAGGATTACTACACTATTATCTTATTACCTGTGAAGTTAATGTATAGGCAGATAATAAAGCCAGTGGTTTGTTCCACAACAGTTATAACCATGAGCTTGGTTCTGTAAGTCTTACTTGTACAAGCTATCCTTACTCAAAAGGAAAATCCCAATGAAGATAATGAGAGCACTTCTGGCAGGAAAGGTTCCAGAGTTGATGCTTAATCAAAGTCCCTTTTAAAACTGTCATTGTGGAAATATTGTTCTTACATTCATACTGTAAGAGACATGAAGAGTCAGTGAAGGTTAGTTGCTTTGAAATTATGTTTGTAGCTTTCTTAATTAGACTCTGAACTGGAGATTTCAAACTATCTTTTCATGGATAACAAAGCACAGCAAAACTAACTGTGGTCTAAAGAAGGCCTTCCAATTAATGCAAATTCAACCATGAAAAAACTAACAATGAATTTCTGTTCATACATTCTATTTGGTAATTTTGGAGATTGTGCAAACCCTTTAGCGGTAAATTTAGCTCTTGAACCTTTACCTAACACCTATTTGAAAAAAAAAAAACAAGAAAAGAAAAGGATTTTCTTTTCAATTTATTTTGGAGAAGCAAAAGTCAGGAAAAGGCTATTTTCTGCCGTACTCTTAAGATATACAGGCTGAAAGCTGAACACCCACAGCCTGGTTACAAAGCTACAAAGTGAGGACGTGTGCACCCACCTATCGAAGTGCATCTGTGCTCCACAGGGACCCCAGACACCGAAACATTCGATGTCTGACACTCACCATTCACAAAGGTGTGTTCCAAGCAAATGTCTGTTGCTTGCAGCAGTACAAACTGCACACACAGATGTTGTCTGAAGTAGTAATTGCTATATGAGCAGTATTCTTTAGTGCAGGAAAATTGCCCAACACTCTTCACTCTCAGGTAAACTATTGGTGGTAGCCAGCTCTTGTTGGCTGAGGCAATAGCAGGCTTTTACCTCATTTAACACCAGAGAAAGAAAATCATCAGCTGTAGTAGCAGCAACAGGATAAGCCTGCAGAATTCCAATGAGAATATTACCAAAATCTCTGTAGTTTATTGGTTTGAAAATGGGTATATTATTATCACTTCCTACTTATTTTCATTTGTCTGACTTCTGAGGCTGCAGCTGACATTTTTGTTTGTCTAAAATAAAATGTTTATTAATGGTTATGAGGGATTTTTCACATCATATGCCTAAAACAGGATTACTTTGGGATGAAGAATGTGTTAGTAGCTTTGTCTGTTTCAGATTTGGCACATCACAGCCTCAAAACTGCTAAAGTAAAATAGAGTTGTGAAGTGCTGAATCTCTCCTCCACCTTCCCCCCAAATCACCCTGCCACTGAAATAACTTCTTAATTTTCATTTTTTCACTCAGGAACATTCATCTGAGACGGAATGAGCTTTATGTATTTTTCAGTGATGCCCTCTTTAATTCAGTTTGTGAGGCAATTAAAAATTCCAGAATCAGAGAATTTGAAAAACCCATTACAGGGTGTTTCCAACTTTTGTTGCACTAAGATTTGTTTAAGAGCAGGAATCTTACAGAACTCTGAATCCCTGCTTATAAAAAGCCATTTACCCATGTATATAAATTATACTGTAGACGTATTTAAATACAAGAATGACCATCCTGGTTCTAAACAAGTAAGTGTCCATGCAACCCTGTGCCTCGTTTCCAGTGGTAGAAGCTCCCTGATCCATCCATGATCTTGGAGTGAAATAGCTGAGGGGAATATGGGGGCAGACCATTTTGCTAGGGATGGGATTTATTAGGGACAATCTGAGCACCAGAGAAAGCTTAAAATGTAACTCCACCCTGAGAGACACATATCCCGGAAATCTGACCAAGATACAGGATGAGATCCTCATGTGCCACAAGAGGACAAAGTACAAATGTGAATAACTCCATCAACCTCCCATATACAGGCCCATTTTTGTTTAATTAATCCAAATATTGTCCTAGTCCTCCTAATTATGTATATTTTTAATCTTCTTCACAGAAGAAATAAATATTTAACTGGTTTATTCAATTATATGTTAGATTAATATTTAACCAGAGTTTATTGCCTTTGGAAGAAAAAAGAAAGGGGAAAATAGCTCCTTATATAAAAGTTAAAATCTCTAAACAGCACTTAAAAGCATTTTCCTAGCTAGTATACAGCTATCTAAGAAAATTTATCTAATTACTACTGTTACTATTCCCAGCTGACTAGCAGTTTAGTATGTAAAATAACTAAGATATAGTAGAAAAAGAACTAATTATCATAATTTCTGATGGAAAACACTTTTCACATATTGTGTACTGTGCATTCTTGTAACTGATAATTTGCAGAAGAAATGTTTTGGCATAAACAAGCTGTGGCTGCAGAAGAGAGATATTATTCAGAAGTCTCTCTTCAAAATTTTCATTCTGTATTCCACATGATTCCAATGAAATGCTTGCCTCAGCCAGGCAAAGCTTTTTTTCTCCAGAAAAAGAGGAGGTAAGATGAATTTTGGTCTTTTCTTGTACTGGAAATTTTGTGATAAACCCTATAAGATATGCCATAGTCCCTTTGAAAGAAAACCTAAAACCATGCTGCAAAAGTTATAGGCACATTTCAAACATGCGATTCTTGCGGTTTTCTCCTTTGCCTGTTTTGGAGGGAGGGCGAATGGTTAGCTGTGTCTCTTAGCACAAATTCAGTTTTATTCTGAAAGCTAGCCTTTCTCCACATCTGGTCTTTCCCATCTGAATGGAAAAGAAAAGTGCAAGAAAGAAAAAGAACACCAATACAATCTACTAAAATTGCGAACAATCATTATACATCAGTATTTCAAAAATACTAATTCCTATAGAAAAAGGCCTGATGAGGCTTTGCTGGTTTTGATCTTAACTATTTTCCACACAAGACTCTGCACTGTAAGCGTTGTCAGTTGTCTGTCTTTCCATGCTTTTAAAAGCAGCTATCACAAACGGAGACCTAGATACAAAAACCGTGTCTAGATCAAAAAAGATGATCTGCCTATTATTTGCTGAGGTGAAAAACACCTGAGGCTATGAAGAAAGGAAAAAATAAGGAACTCAAGACCCAGATCACAATATTCAGATAAACATCAAATATGGACAAGCTCATATGAATATTTGAGGAACAATCTTTTTAGAAAAATAAAAGCACATAAAACCAGGAAAGAAGGATGAATTCTGCAACCTCCAGCTATGATATGTGGCAAAACCTACAGTGAGGACATGGAGATCTTATCGGAAACCTCAGTATATGGAGATTTATACTTCCAAGGTGGTTTTATTTGTGAATGATTTAGTACATGGCCATTAAGCAATCATTAAACATATCTTGGATAAACACTGATTTATGACAACACAGAAATCCTAGATATGTTCAACCGCCAAAAGTACATATGTTGCTCTACAGCAATACTTGAAAAATAACCAGTAAAATCCTCATTAGTGTAACTGAAAGACTGATTATGTTTTAGGCTCCCATGGCTCTTTCTTAAAGAACGGCTTAATGTACTTCCCACTTAATCTCTTCTTCTCACTTAGGATTCCAGATTTGCAAGGAAATTTTATCTATTTTACTATAAACTTGAAACTCAAAATTTGTACTTAAGAGCTGATATAAAGGAAAAGCAAACACTAGTGACGTTTTTCAGCTACCACCTTAACACTGTACAAGGGCTGAAGGCTGAAGTACTTAATGCCTTCTTTGCATACTCATAATTTCCCCATATATGGGGGGATAGATGGGCATCTTTACTACTATTACTATACAGGTCTTTCAACAGAATGCTTAAGTATATCTTGGAACAAGCATCAATTTGTACAAAGTAAGTGGACCCGAACATAATACACTTCTTGACTGTTACCTGATACTAACAAAATAATTATTTTTAGCTTTACACTTCCAGTTATTTGATACCCACACTACACAATTAAAGATTAAAAGCACATAGTAAAGATGTTCCTGAAACACTCTGCTTACCAACATACCCTGAGATTCTTGGAACAATTAAAATGACTGCACACAACTCTACTGGACAAATATTGAACAAGTCATTATATTTCAAAATTCTAGAGAAGGAAAATAAGACAACAGGCTGGAGCATGACAGCAACACAAGAATCCTGTCAGAGCCAGCACCTTTTGGGAGAAGGAGGGCAGCCAGCATTTTATCAGTCCCAACACAAAAGGAAAGGAAGACTACACAGAAAGCAAACCAGAAAACGTCAGGCCTGCTGGCGAGTAGAGCTTCAAAGTCTGCAATGATGTAAAAGAAGTGCCAGACAACAGCAGGAATGTTAATGAAACTAAAACAGTATTTAATAACCCCCCCACCAGTTTACCATCACCAACATGAGCAAGACGGAAGAACGAATAAAATATTCTTCTTCATATATGCCAATTCTCCTTCCAGCCACAAAACCCCCTTCTTATGTGCTGTAATTTTTAGTGAAGTGAATAGTTAATATTGTTATTAATAAAAATATCAAGCCAGACATCCCAGTTTCTTATTTTTTTTTTTTTTTTAATTATCACTGGTCTATTCTTGAACTAATTTGCACCTACTCTTCCTGTTGCAGGGCACAATAACTGACTCATCTTTTTGCTCAAGTATTGGAAGACTCTGTAGTCTGAACCTGATGTCTATTCAGGGCACAGACATTTAGAAGAGATAAAACCCTGGCTGATGACTGGTGCCAGGAGCAGACTTCTCCTGAAATTTCCCCGGAGATTTGCACCTGCTTTTGTTTTTCTGATGTATTTGGAAAGACATAATTTACAGCAGAGGAGGTCTATTTTATTCATTCCTATTGCAGCTGATATAACCAATTCCTGAAAAATTGTTCATTCAAAGTGAGGCATTTAAGGGCATTACCTCCACTTGGCTTCTCCCTGAATAAACCCACATATTTCATACTTTGAGCTGTCTGTAATTCATTCTGTGTCACATGAACCTCCTGCCAGTACCCCCGTCAGTGCTGCCTAGTTTACGATTTTGCTCTTGGGTAGTCAATGGTTGTTTCCAGTATCACAAACTACCAGTAGCACTGTAACTACCTGCACGATACCCTCTTTCTCTGAAATTTGAAAGCCCTGAAGTTCAACATGGGACCTGAAAGTTATGTGGGATTTTTCCATTTTGCAGGTGAGTAAAGGCTTTCAGTAGTCAAATGATTTCTCTAGTGACATTAGTGCAACACTGGTATGCCATTGGTATGCTTGGACAAGTGCCACTGATAGGTCTTAACACTGGCATTTTGCAAGGAATTGTTCTTCCACAGAAGATAGAGAACTGCAGACAGAATTACATTCTCTGCTTTCTATCCGAGTTCTGTTTGTTCTACTGTTGTAACAGGAATGAAATGTAGTGTAAATTGATTTCACCCATTGGAAGGACTAATTTTGATTATGCTAAAGACATACAAATGCCGAAAAAGAAGTTTTAATCAGGCTTTTAAGAGACAAAGAACAACTGCAGATCTGATCCAAGAGAGAATTATCCATTTAGCTACTTTAGGTGCATAACTGAATTTCCAGTGAATTAAGAGGAATTTTCCCATTGATTTCTTTTACCTTGAGCTAGACCTTTAATTATTAGAAATGCAGATGGACTTTATGCTCTCTCAGGACTCTGTCTCTCCCTTTGGGTGACAAAGAACTAATTTGAAGGCACTAGTTTTTAGGGCATGAACTGAGAAATTGATTTTTTTCCAAGGTGGAAAAGTTTTCATCTTGTAATCAAGATGCAATAAAGTACTCACTGATGGATCCTTTGTTGGCTGAATGGAGCAGTATAGCAGTCATTCTCCTCCAGATCTGGCAGTGTCTCCTTGTCCAGTTTCATTGGCTTTCTAGGTAACCATCCTTGAAACCTGCTTATTTGTTTCTCGATCCTGCAGCACATGAAAAGTGTGAGCATTTGAGATGGTGCTTTTTTCATTACATAGTACTTACAAGGAACACATGCTGGCAAACTAGGCCACTTAATAGTTACAATTGGAAAAGAAGCAATATCTTTCGACTTTTTTGAGGCAGACCAAATTATACATGCTGAACTTGATTATTAATAACCAGCTTTCAGCGGAGAAGCACCTTATTTTGTCTCAACAGAAAAGCAGTGCTGATAGTACATGCTGCTATAAATCTTATTAAGCCCAGTAAGCTCTTGGCAACTCTCTAAACCTTTATTTCTCAGCTTTTCGGATAGTTTAAATTTCAGGCTTAATTGACACATTAGACTTTGAACATATACACATTAGAAGAGCAGAGCCTGTGAGAAAGATCTTTGGCAGCTGAACCCCAGCAAGTTGCATCCCTTTACTGCTCTCAGTATGGATTCTTACCCCACAATTGATACTATAAAAATAGGCTACTGTGTTCATTTGGTTCAATTGTAGTGTCTTGCAGTACTACAACCTCCACGAAACCAGATTATTCAGTGTATAGTTTAATAGGTGACTGCTATACAGATTCTTATACTTAGAAGATGAAAGCAAACTAAGGTCAAAGTGGGGAGAAAGGGCAGATTTAATTGCAAGTGCACTCATGCAAAGATGCACACTGAAACGAAGGGAAAGAAAAGAACCAGAGCTGATTGGAGAAGACAATCTAAACCAAATTCAAATCCAAACTAAAAAGTTATCATGAAAAACATGTAAGAAAGATGAGATATGTCTGGCACAACGAGCCCAACTCTCTCAGAAGTTCCTAACACCTTCAAGTCCTAATCAGTGATCCCTGCCTGCAAAAATCATAGATGGCAAATTGTGGACTATGCACATACTTCAGTCACTGGATGAATCTTTCCAAGACTGGAACTAAAGGGCATGAATTGACATCCTTTGAAGTTTAAGTTGACATTTGATGAAATTCAAGGACTGGAAACGTGGATGTTTCTTTTCTTTTGAAAGAAGTCAGAGCAATAACTCTGTGACCAGCAAATGATGAGGGGGGAGGAGGGAGGATGTAGATGGTTATTTATTATCAAGACTGGAAGAACTGTAATGTGTGTGCAAACATAACATAAGACTTATACTAAATTAATCATAAACTCTTCATGGGCAGTGGTTGCACTGGCCTAGAAATACTGAGCACAGGAGGAGGTAGTTTGCAAATGCCTGTGCTCAAATGGAGGCAAGATGTCAGATCCAGGGCTGTAAAGGGCCTGACCAATAGTAACTCTCCAGTTGCAGCATCCAGCCTGACAGCACAGAGCTAGTCTGTGCAGACACCGATAGAAATGACAAGGGAAAAGGAAGTTTTCTCTAAACGGGAATTCCCTGTCTCTTGGCCTCCAGTTTTTCCTCTGTAAAGGCCACAAACTCTGGTTTACTGTAGCTTCAGCAGGCTTACTGACTCAATATAGAAAAAAGATGAATCAGGCAGAAGGATTTTTTAAATGTCCCATTCCATGCTTATTTGCTAAATAAATCCTTCGAATTCTCTAAGCTATTAACACTCTTGCTAATCTGCAATCCTTTCCCATTTATCCTGCAACTCAATGTGCACAGTTGAGATATGCGTGCTGCAGGTTTATCACACCAAGCATGCAGGCACAGAGTGCTTTCCCCACTTAAGAGCAATGCATTATTCATGTTGGCTTCTCACTGAATCTACCCAGAATTTGACTGGTTTGCTGTTCCTGAGACTCAGATTACTTGGCATGCTCAATGAGCTTACTGACAAACAAGTCTGAGAAGTCTAGTCTGCAAGGCCCAGTACGTGCATTACAGCAAAGACATCCCTAGGGAAAAAAAACCAACTAGTTCTCTCATTGGAAAGGGAAAATGACCAAATTCTTAGAATGCTTCCATCTCACTCCAACAGTGCCATCAGCCAGCAGAGTAGGCTTTGTACTCTACCGGAGCATCTCTCAAAAAAATAGCCAAAAGAGTGGTCTTTGTGCTAACAAACACAAGCACATAGTGTTAAAAATCTACTGTGTTTTGTCACTTCTTCAAAACTAATCCATGCCTTACTTTCCCTTAGAAGGGGAAAGCCAATATACTCAGCTGAATAGGGGAACAGCATTTGGGAAGCAGAGCAACCTACACAAGAACAACAGAGTGCATGGAGAGATGAGGCACTGTAGTAGAGTTAGCCACAATGAAAGAGGAGAGTGGAAGATCTGATAAAAAACACTTGTTACCTTCATAAAGCAAAAAAATCACTGTCTTAATTCACACACTGTCTCAAATACAGTCTCTTCCACTTCAGTCCTGCCCCTGCTATACAAGCCTAGTCTTTACTCAGTACCCTCTTTCTGAATATACTTACTGTGCTTAACTTAAGCTTTTTTAAACTAATTTCAAAGAAACTGTTTTATCACTAGGAAGGAGAGGTAGGGATAGAATCAATTTTTCAAAGGAAAGAGGAAGTTATGAAAATAAAAAGAAGAAAAGATGTTTTGAATCAAGACTGATTTTTATTTCTAGATAGAGCTTTACGCATATTGTAGTCCTAGATATTGTCTTAGTTTAGTTTTTAACTACAATGCAGGTACTGTATAGGTACCTGATACCCCTCCTTTCTCTAAAATGTATTAAGGGAGTTTTGTTTTTGAGATCATTAGAATTTTTCAGGGAGAAAATTCAAGCCAGGTTGACAAGTTGCAAGTGATGCATTTGGGGCTTTGCCTTGTAACAAAAGTCCTCTTTAAAATAAATTTTGCCTGAATGTCAATATAAAATTTGGCTTAGCTCAAAAAATGGACCAAGGCTTCAGTTACTTCTAATCTTCACTGAACTATGAGCAGTTCAGAGGTGTAGAGAAGTAGAGGAAATAGATACTTTTATTGAAGCTGTATATCTGAGTTTCACATAAATGAAAATAAAGCTGAATATGTTTTCTTTTTTCCTGCTGGGACTATTCAGTTATAGCTTTTCTGCCTCAGGTAGCTATTTATAGATCTGAACATAAAAATTGAATTTAGCCAAGTGTTCTCATCACTCAAGAACTAAAATACCAGAAAAAGATCATACCTTTTCCATACTGACTTCAAATCGTATCCTGACTCATAAGAAAATGAATGTAAAGCAAAATTTCATACACCACATATAAATACTAGAATCTTCACCTACTCCTTCTTATCTACTGCTTTAGTCAAAGCAGTCATATCTTAATTAAAATCAAGACAAATTCCAAAGTTAACAAACACTATAGCATTTATTGTAAGGTGGGGAGGGAAAGTGGGGAGCATCAACCAGCTTTAGAAGAATTGTGTGCATCTATAAGTCTGTTCTGACTTGGTAAAATGCCTTAACTCCACAAAGTGCCCATCTGGTGCTTACAAATATAAAGAAGCAAATGCTATAAGAGAGAGAGATGAATGTTGTGACTCTCCGGTCATCAGCATACTGTGATGGAATTTAATATACAAAATGCTTTTTAATATGCTTAGACAGAAGAGTCACAATATGTGATTTATTTTCCCATGGATGTTCATCTACTGACATTATCTGAAAAGTGATACAGCTGTTTACTCCAAAATGCAAATCTTTCAAATTTAACTCTTGTCTCTCAGAGGTTCAAGGAACGTTTTCACTGGTATCAGAGTGACACAGTAAATCATATGCTAGATCCTTTTGAAAACTGCATCAACAGCACCGTGGCATTAAATGATCTGGTCTTTTCGAAGTCTGTATATTTTTTAGGCTTTTTGGAGACATTTTCATTTAATTGTGAAAAAGCAAATGCACATTGCAGCATTGGAAGTTTTCTATTGCATTGTCAGAGTGAAAGCACTTCAAAGATTCTTGAAAAATACTTATCTCTCAAACTCAATAACATTACACCAGAGATGAACTTGGTTCACTGCCTTCCTATCTACCAACAAAGCACTAAGCATCCCAATAGAGGAAGCAATAAATAAATAATGACATTGCTATTACAAGTAAGCAAGGTGCATAGAAATAAAAAAAACCCTGCAATGGTGGTATTTTAACCCCAAGAAACTCACTAATGAGCTACATGAAAAGACAGACATACAGTGTTTGCACTAACACACTTACTCTTCTTTAAAAGATTCCATCAATTGAAAAAACATTTTCTTATTCCTAAAAAAGGCAACACTGAGAAAATTGCCTCTTTCACGTTGCAGGTGCCTTAAAAATGCAACTTCTGTATTTGTTTTTGCAGATGTCCTTGTGTGCCATCACTCCCTCCACCCTTCCTACAGAAAAAGCTAATAAACTTTTCCTTCCAACTTGACCTTAACCATTATTTTTGTTATGGAGTCCAAACAAACATAAACTGGACTGGCATATGAATTCTACTCACCTATTCATGAACTTGTATCGGCGGTGCAGGTAATAGATTTTTCTCCTGGAAGAACAGCAAAAATGAAGCCAGTCGAGAAGAAAACCCATCGTCAGTTACAGTATGAACTAGCAAGGAAGGAAAGGAGATTGAAGACAGAAGCCTGTAAGAGGTGGAGGAAGAGACTAAAAGAGAGATTAACAGAACTGTCACAGGAAGCCACACAGACTCTGGTGGCATTTGAATTGCAAGAAGGTCATAATTTTCCCATTGTCTTCTTCAGTTTTGCTTTATGTCATATGTGAAAGGTGGGGACCCAAAGATGTTTCTATTTCAAAGAAGTCCATAAGCTGTTGCAGGAATTCTATAGGGCTGATACAAATATGTATAAATTATCTCACATCCACCAGTGAATGATCAAAGCTACATTTGGTGAAACACAAGTGGGAGGCAATTAGAAAAGTCGGGAAGGTGGTGATGCTATAATATGACACAACACATGCAGTACCAACTGGGACCAGTGCTTGCTGTTGGGGTAAAATCTCTTGAAAAAGAATACAGGCTACACAAGCATGTGCTCTCCCCCCCTCCCAGGTATGTAGCCGTCCCTCTGCCCCTAATACAGGCACAGCTGATTCCTGTTAGTGTAATACGCTGTGTGGAAGGGTACATGGGGAACAAGTGAGCAGAAAAAGGTGCACAAGCAGACACATGCTGACCACACTCTTCCTGACCAGCCCTGACCATCCTGTATGGACCCAGAACAGGGAGTCCACCTACTGTCTCACTCTGCTGCTGGCAGCTCTTGTTCTCCTGATATCTGCCTATAACACCATAGCTGTCAGGATTTGACCCATTACCTTCAGCAGAGAGATCACATCTTCATGAGAATTAAGAAAATCTGAGGGCTTTTAGGTGTGGGTTTGGGACTGATACTCCTTACTGGAAGATTTGAGTGCCTGCCTGAACTCTCGTTTCTTCCTCCAGAGGCTGACTTTGTCATCCATTGAATGTCATTGGTAAATCAAGGTGGTCTCTCTGTATTCTGAGAGGTTCCATCGTGCAATGCTGACCTCTACCACTTATGGAAAATAAAAGGACCACACCACACGTTTTCTGAATATTTGTGTATAGTATATGTACTGTAGGAATGGAATGTTGTTAGTGCCTTGAAAACAAGCATAGTGGAGAACTTTCTAAAATAAGACAGTTTATAAACCAATGTTTTATATACTATAGAAAAAAAATGGTTAGTATTCCTGGTTAACTTTTGGAACTTAGAATTTAAATAGCACATGATATTTTGACTCTTTTTTTGTGTGTGTGTGTGTGTGTGTCCATATTGTGCTGGTGAAGTGAAATTTTCAAAACAATTTCATGCTGGCAATCCCATTTTGGCCAACTCCTCCACAAGATAGTGCTATTTATCTTGCTCTACTTAGCACAACCAGAGAAAGGTCCAACCTAAGTATTTCTGAAGTTTCCATCTACTTATTGATTCTGCTTCAAATATGCAGAGATCTAGACTACTGGGCATTTTGTAAAATGCTGGTCCTTCATTTTAAACAGTTAACAGTACTGTTGCTCCTAATATAAAATTTCAGAGTCTACCTAGCAGACATTAGTAAATCACTATGATTTCCTCTTAACAATACTGTGATAATTCTTTGTGGATATGGAAAGAATGGAGCTGTGGTCCTGAAGCAGGTCAAGAAACCTTTAGTATTTCCAATGCTTTCTATATAATCTATATGGCATCTACTTTGCTATCTGCTGAAAGACAGATTTCAAAAATGGGACTTCAGATCAGGAGAGAACAAGGCTGCTCACAGTGACTAAATTCTGAGGTCCTAGTGTATTTCTTAATCATGAGACCTTATCCTCTTAATGGGGCAGGTTCATCTCAAGGAATGCCACGGAAGTCAAAGGAGGTACACTTTTGGGCCAGCCCATTGTTTGTGCAGCTAGAGTCCTTTTAAAAAGAATATATTATTATCTTGCAATAATTTGTGATAGTTTTTATATTTTTCTCTTTAGCACTAAAAGCACAAGAAGGGACAGTTGAAGATTCACTGTGAAAAATGAAAACCAAAATAGAAACAGAATAAGCCTGCAATTTTGACCTTAATTCGTATCCATTTTTCCTAGTAAGTTCTGTACTGTTACAGCTTGTCTCATACCAGAGGCATTTGTCATCCTTAAGTAAGAAAACCAGAAAAAATCCTACAAAGAACACCAACTCACTAGTTGCATATTCTGGATCTGATCCTTTTCTTGTTCAGGAGTAATTCCATTAAAATCAATGGAGTTATGCATCTATAAACCCTGCTAATTGAAAGAAGAATCAAGACCTCTCAGTTCATGGGTTTTGGTCAGTTCCAGTGGAAGTCTTTAGGCTATTTTAACAGTTCTGATAACCAGCAGAGTAAAATCAATATTTTTACATAGACAATTTCATAGCCCAACATGCAAATAATATTAAATAAATGATAAAATTAATCTGAATGATAGTTTGGGATGAATTTGGTTATCAGTATCATTTAATATAAGTTCTTCATTTTCTCCACAGAAAAAAGCATTAATTGTCTGAATTGTTCTCCTATTAGATATGATACTTATTTATAATCGTATTTCCATAATTACATACTATACAAGCAATTTACAGGTGCTGAACATACCAGATACGTCCAACAGACATGCACCTTCTGTGCTGCCTTACGTACCTGGATCTTCTTGACCTCCCATTGATTTCAATGAAATGTCCATTTAAAAAACAGCAGCGGACAAGTATGCAGGGGGCTCCAGCATTGAAGGGGTTAAAGGGCCTAAGGATAGAACACCCCATGAAAACAGCTGCACTGCTACAGCTCACCTTAATTTCAAACCAGTATTGTACTGAAATTGCAGGCATTAACAAGGAACAGCAATGAATATAGTATCTAAGGTACTCCATTTATATTTTCTAAAGGTGTGTGGTATCTTACAGAAGAGCTTTTCCACGTGTGTTTTGGTGTTATTATTACACTAGCTTTATAGTACAGTGATTTCTGAGGTTGAGACAAAATACAACTACACCTACCTGAAAGGCATTCTTACATTCATTAGTTCAGCGTATTTGCCCAGGACCTCCCAAGGGGCATGCAACTTCACAAAGATGATGTCACTGTTTGTTAGAGATGACTGCAAAAGAAAAACAAAATGGACACCAGTAAAAAGAGAGAGTCAACCTTCTCACTTCCTAATTCTTCCTCAACATGTAATTCTGCCAGTATTTCGTCAACTCATTTTCCTTCTGGTTTCCTGAAAGCCATGCTGTGGCTCCCTTCTGGCCCGCATATGCATTTCCTTCATATAGTTTTGTCATAAACAACTTGGATTAAAAAAAACCACAAACAAAACCCACCAAATTTCAAAAGAACCATCTAATAAACCCAATATACAAAAGGAAACTGTGGTTCTGAAACACCAATACAATTTGAGAAATGGGGGAAATTTGTTAATAACAGCCTATAAATTTAACAATGGCTGTTAAACTGGAAGCTCCTAGGTATTTTCCAACACATTGTAGTTTAAGCCATACTAGGTATGGCAGCCACAGTGACATGACTTGTGGAGATGCTGTTTCACAAGTGAACACTATCTTCATCTAAATTTGATTTCTGATGCGTTACAAATTTTCACACAGAAACACAAAAAACTTCCATTGAGTTATTACAATACAGGCATTTTAAGAATATTTTTTTACTCAGTATCTTGTAATGTTATTTTAGCAGCTTTGTCAACAGAAGATATAACCAAAGTACATTTGGGACGTCCAGTTATTTTCAGCAGAAAGAGATAATAATTCTAAATTATTAATAGGGAAATCCATTTCTCTTGGGTTTGCTCATGTTAAGTGTTCATAAAGGAAAGCACTAAGAAAGCCTGAGAAAAACAAGATTGGAAAGAGAAGAACAAATACAGATAGAGGAGTAATTGAATGAAATGTCACATTCACTTAATCTAAGGAGAAAATAGCTAATCAAAATACCTGTAAAAAACATCAAGAGTACCATCTTAGTTACAAAAATACTTCAGTGAATGGAATCTCCTAAACCCTCTTTGTTAGATTAATATTTAGACACATTATCTTTCAGTTTCTACATGTTTCATTGAGAGGAGACAAGCATTCTTCTGTTGTAATTGACTTGCGAGGCTTCGCTCATTAAATGGTTTGGAGAAGTAAACTCAATTTCACATTATGGGAACATGCAAACAAAAATCAATGTAACATTGCTCCCCTTGGAAAATTAAATAAGATGACTATTGACATGAGCTATCTGCTAGAAAGTGATGTTTAGATGATGAAGAAAGAAAAACAGAGGAATCAAGGGGACAGACGATGAGATAAAACACTTTGTAAATACAAAAATAAACTAAGTGTTTGGAATTGACCTGCGGTACCAGTGCTCATAGACTTATCACCATGTTACAACTGCCAGGTCACCAACGTTCAAAGAAATCAGTAAAGCTGATTTCTTGAGGAGAAATATCCATAGCAAAAAATATTTTTTCTTTGAGTCAGTAATAAAATTCTTGATGGTCTTCAGAGCAGTGCAAACCCAATGTGACCAGAGTCTTATCAGAATCAGAGAACCTCAGACTTATAAAGTTAGAAGAGACCTTTAGGGGTCATATGGACTAACACTGTAGCTAAAGCAGGGCCAACTTAAATCAGGTTCCTCAGGGGCTTTTCCCATTGAGTCCTAAATACCTCCACAGGCAGAAATTTCACAGGCTCTGGGCGACCTGCTTACTGAAATTGGCTGGAGAAAATAATATTTTCTATGGAAGAACTCTACTTTTCTACAGAGAAACATTGCTTGGAAACCACAAGTTTGTTGTTTTGAAAATTCATGAAAATTCAAAATGTTCAATGCAAAGACAGCATTCTTTATAAAACAACATGTGTCTTACAAGAACTCTTTTAAAATTATTGTTCTGATCAGGGAGAACTAGCAAGGTGCATTTAGATTAATTGAACTCTGATATTCACAACAGGTTTGTGTGGTACAATTCAGATCACCTGAGTCTGGGTTACAGATAGTCAATATACAAAGAGTTTCTGTGTTCAGTGCTATTAATCTACTCTTTACTACAACGTGTAATTTTTCCCTCCTTTCCATTTCCCAATCTCCTTCTACAGCTAGAAACTATATTCCATAATTCATGAAAATATTAGATCAGTATTCAATAATAATAAATTTCTATAGCCCATATCTCTGTGTCAGAGATATTCACTAATTTCAAAACTTTGTGTCTTAATTGAAAAATCACTTCAGTACGACAAGATTGCTGCCAGTCCTAGAATATAGGCATAACCACAGGCCCACATATTATAGACTTGCCCTTCCAGCAAGACTATCTTTCTCTTTTACCACTAAGTTTATACAAACATTCTATTTCCCAAAGAAAATAAATCAACCACAAACATGTTTAAAAACAAACCTCCATATTCTTATCCAGTGTCACTATATAAGCAATAGGGGACACTAAAGTGGAGGCCATTTATGTAATGCAAAAGCATAAACACCTGCTTTGGTGAGTTATAGTCATCAGCTAGGCCGAGAAGGTTCTTCTGGAGGGCAGGTTCTTATTCTCTTCCTGAAAGTGGGCACAGAGTGGTGTTAACTGCTGCTTCAGTACTGGCTACTAAACTCACATGTACTCCTGCAGGCATTCTAAGTCCTTTTGATGGCAGGATTTAAATATATATGTTCACTATTGACCTGACTCTGCTTGTTCTGAAGTTGTCATTGTTAGTCTGAATGGAAGCAAATTTATGCTGACATTGAACGCCTCTTGAAAAGCCTGTACTTTGCTGTATTTGCAGGCTGTCTTCCAGGATCAAGGCTGGAGATTAGCATCTTTTGTCAAATGCCCTCTTGAACATCCTCCTCCAACAAAGACTTTCTTTGGTTCATTATCAATAATATTGTCAAGTCATTTCAAGACAAAAACAACTGTAGGACTCACCTTAATACAAGCGTTTCTTGAGTCTAAAAGTTAAGAAAGTTGAAAAAAGAGATTCACATGATATAACCCTGAAGAAGGATAAAATTACAGTGCTTACAATTGAATAGTGTGATTGTTTACTTGCCTTGAAGTTATTAGACAAGTAACTGCAAAAAAACAATCAGCTCATTTAGGTATGCTTATCAATATGGAAAAGAAATCAGGATTTAGCATGATTTCCCTATCATTATTTAAGAGAAAAATATTCAAGACTGGAGTTCTCTTCACCTTTTAAAGCCTTCTTTATAATAGTAAAAGGAGATAAATAAGAATTTGAAGCAGATCCGGCAACCAGAATTTAACTGTGACTACTTTAGCAAGACTGTTAAAAATCCAGAATTGGAACAGTTCTTTAATTTTTGGCAAATATAGCTTATTTCTGTTAAGACCATAATGCAGCAAAAGCCAGAAAAAAAGAGAAAATCAACATCCTTCCTCCAGAAACAATCCTCTCTTTAATCAAGCTCCATATGACGTCTGAGCGCAGAGTAGTAAATAGTAACTGTTACAGGTTCCTCTGGTTTTGTGAATTACAGTACAGATTCGTTTGCCATGTGGAATGAATTAAGTGGAAAAACAAAACCTAGCAAATTTTAGTTGATTAAACCATTCTTCCTCGGTAAAGCCAAAGTAAATGTAAATTCACAAGGATAACTCCACACAATTGGAAAAGTAGCACTAACATGCTGCCAATACTTTTCAAAAGTGTGTACATTACCACTGGGTAATTACTTAGATACTGTCAATATGTGTCCAGTTTCAGGGAAAATATTACTTACTCACAAGCATTAACCTCCATATTCATGGATCAAAGGAACTTAGTAAAATAATAGTGCCAATATCTTTCATATATATATACTTTCAATCAAAGTACAGGTTTAGTGAAGGGGGAATTTTAATCAGGATATTAAGAAACTTGACACACAAGAAACTGTAGGGCAAAAGCAGTAAGGATGAAAATAAGAGTGAAAAAAGAAAGCCCTGATGAATAAATAGGACGTTGTTAATAAAACATTTTTGACATGAGGACACTGACATATAAAATATAGAATAGCTTGATATAAGAAGACAGAGTCATATGATTACAATTTAACATGATTTTTATATGAAATCTCGTGACAAAATTTGGTGGTGGCATAAAGCTTTATTTTTATTTTGCAAAAGACTTCCAGAGGTTCAGCTCCAGTGGAGTTAGTAACGCAGGCAGGTGGCTGTCTATTGCCAGCATTCAGGCAATGTGCCATCTAATCCAATTCAGAGCAGGTGTCGTTGTTACAGTGCTTAATTTCTGGCAGCAGTTGATGGGATCTCAATGCTGGAACAGAACAGAGTTAGTAACAACGGGGAATGTTTGCAAATGTCCTTTTGTGTAGACAAAAACACGTGAGTGCGAGGACAACTTAAAGAACAGGGTAGCTTAATTGAGTTGATGTAAAATGCAAATACTATCTCATTTCTCAAGTTTACTGGGCAATGATGAGCTTACAATCTGTAATAGAGAGATATGAATTCCTTTGAGATAAGAAATGACATGAGAAAGGATGTCCTTAATTCTGATTAATGTCATCTGACTCCACATGATGGATCTCACAGTAAGGTAACTTAGATGTAGTAAACCTACCATGGACACAATATCCTGTGTCTTGGACTCCACTTCCTAGAGAAAAGGTTTAGAAATACCTGCAGCAGGAGCATCTTAATGGAAGAGGTTGATATGACTGGAAGGGAATGATAGAAGATTTCTTGATAATGCCCTTAGCAAATACTGAAAGGTTTGACCCATCTGGGTAAGATTTCTGTGACAAAATAGCTAATCATATGGATTTAATTTGACAAACAGATAGGATGTACCTCATAATTCCTCTGGACTGGAAAATTACTACAAATATGTGAAATGGATCATTTGCACATTTAAAACCTTTGAACAAAATAACGCACCTTTACTTATGAACACATTATTTGACATTAAGTCTCTTTACACCAGTTACATACTGCAATTTTAGATTCAGAATGTTAGTATTTTGTACAATGGTAGTTTTTGACTCTACTATGTGCCAAAAAAGGTCTCTAATGTACAATATTTTATTTTTGGCACCACATGCTGTTAAAAGTACATCATCATAAAATTGAACTACATTTTATCAAGCAGCCTCCTTTGTGACTTATCCCAAGTGTGAAATATAAAACCAGTATTTTTCCAGTACAGATTTATGTCCCATTAATAATTTTTTGAAGTAGGAAATACTTACATTTAATGAATTGTCTATTAAATATTCATGTTTGCTTTTAGAGGCTTATTGGAGAAACATTGCTTTGGCAAAGAAAAAGGCAATTTGTTTTTTGTCCAACAGTTAATTTCACAAACTTAATAATCAATCAAACACACAAAACGTGCAGGCAAGCTTATTATAGCTTTTTGCATACAAATAGCCTAGAGGAACTGAACAAGTTGCTTATGATAGCATCACAGAATAATAGAGGTTGGAAGGGACATCTGGAGGTCATCAAGTTCAAACCTCTCCTTAAAGCAGAGACAACAGGAGTGGTTTGTGAGGTTTTAAATATCTCTGTGGAAGGACACCTTGCAACCTTTCTGGCCACCATAGTACCTCTGGATAGAAAGGCCACCACTGACCTCCCATGTGGATGCAGAAGCATTTGGAGCAACCCAGGTTCTGAGCATCCAGCAAGATGAAGCTATTTGGTTGTTGAGCTCCCTCTTCAGAGTCTTGTTTCTTAGCTCATACAATCAGCTAAGAAATGCTTATATGATTATCAATCCAGACTCCAAAGTTTTCAGTCAACGCTTCCTAGGATGCAGTGAACTGTCCTGTAGCTCTCTGTTGCAATCTCTATTCCTCTGTATTTTACAGTATAATGCAAAATTGCTTCTAAAGAGACACCAGTGAACTCAACTAGACCATGGCTGAGGAAGTCTACTCCACATGACACTATCAGGAGAGAGGCTTTAGTTCAGACCATGTGGCAGAATGAAGCCCCAAGTTCTTCGAGTCATACATACACACATATCCACAACCTGAGGAATTACAGGCAGAGATGTTAGGCTGTAGAGGGAGTAGTGGGGTTAGCACACACGTGTTAGCATGGATGATTAAATTGGATGTTATCCCATGCTGATGTGACTATAAGACCTGCTAAGTCACCTGGAAATACCTGGGGAGTGTCTCTGCACCAAACCTGGTTGTGCAGGACACACATACGCCTCTGCTCTGCAGGAAAGGGAAAGTCACAGCAGACCACTTTGACAGCATCTTCTCAGACTCGAGGCCAGTCCCCATTTTCCAGGAAAGGAAATGCACCAAAGAACATGCAAAACCAATTAAATGAAAGGGAAAGACGCACCATGAATCACTCATCACTCTATAAGTTCTTGTTCCCCATAAATTCTGATAGTCTAGGAAACTCAAATGCCTGTTCCCTTGACTCACATCTCAGTTTTTGTGCTTTATTTATCTTACTGCTAGGAGTATTGTAATCGGAAAGAGTTTGGGGAGCCATCTTCTGATAATTCATTTCACATCGTTCAACTCAGTGCCACAGAACTCTTCTGTCTGGCTTATTTGAAGGCAGAGACATGAGCAGGTCATTTTCACTTGCCTCTTACTCATTGTACAAATAGTTGCTATATTCCTTTAATAGGATGACCATAATGAATTTCTAAGCAACTGCCCTCTGCAGTTGTACTAAAGGTATTCAAGTGATCTGACACATTGAAAGGGTGTAAACAACAACTCTACAAATGAAGTTGCCCTGGAAATCTGTTAAAGCATATAGTAGAGCAGCCATTGCTCCTGATACACCACCATTACCACCTGAAAGGGAAGTGCTTTCCAAAGAAAAATATGATGGTGAAAGGAGAATAGGCTTGATTACCATGATACAGCTCACAATTCAGATTGGTATAATTAGGTAGATTTACCTTTTTCTAAATCCCCAAACATGCTCAGGCTGTGTAAAACTTCCAGCAAAAATATAAATGTGCAAAAAACAATAAGTGATAAAGATGAATCCACGTTAATGGGCTGGTTTCACCAATTCACATTTTCAGATTCATCATTAAAAAAAATGTTACGGTCTAGTGCAGGGAGGAAATTCCTAATAATTGATGGTCTACATGATTTTTCATCTGTCTCTACTCAGCTAAGCTCAAAGTAATTTGACCTCTGTATATAAGTAGATAATTTGATGTTAAAAAATACATATCAGAAAAAGAAGTTTCTTAAGCAAAGGTAGAGTAATTAGAATTTAACTGGAGACAAGATGAAATACAATATTCTCTAAACTAAGAAGGGAGAATACTGGATCTTTGTGCATCTCTACAAGCCCCTTCATTTGCTAGATGTGCTTTAAATGAAACAAGGTCAATATATCGCAAGGGCAAATTATGATTTTGCTTTGGACTGCTCTAATTTGTTGTGATAAAGGAACATCCATACATGGCACGATGTACTGACAAAGCAGACACCTTAACACAAGCTCCACTATTGATCAATTATTGCTGTTCCCAGTGTGCCTATTGACATAAGGTGCTGGATGAAAACACCTCCTGTATAACACAGAAGAAATAAGCAGCACCAGATGGAGCTCAGTATTTTAATGATTCAGATAATTGTGATAGAGGATAAAGATGATTTACTCTCCTAGTTCAGAGATTTACATGAAGATGTAATGAGAGCAGCTACAGAAGACAAGCAAGTCTTTTGCTCGAAGGCCAATATCATTCTCACATGAGGTAATATTAGTTTTGATTTGATTGCATATGTTGCATATGGTACTAATCCTCATTTTTTTTTTGCTGAATAACATTGAAATTTGAGATCCCAATGATACTGTGAAACTAAATCCACAAGTAACATATACACTAGCAAAGAATCCCCCTCTTCAAATTCACATAGAAACTGCTGAAATGAAGATCTTCATAGACAATATTATCTTTCCCTAGAGATGATGAAATATTACTTCTTTTTAACAATTCCCCAGCTAGCAAAAGGCAGATTGTTCATCTTAGGCAAGTGCAAACATGTTTGTTATCTATTGACAGAAAGATCACTACATATAAAAGTTTCTAGAATTTTTTATTTTGACCACCTTCTGATGGGGTCTGTGCCTCTAAGAGCTGCAGCAGAGAATTCACAGTCCAAAGGTGACATACAAGTTACCAAAGTGTTTTTTAGCTCTGTAATACTATTCAGGCATTTTCATTCAGTGTAAAACTTTGGAGTAGATGAAATTCTCACCTATCATACCTCTGGAACTAGCATACTTACAGCAATCTGTTTCATTTGCTTATATGGTGAGGTGTGAAAATGCAACATGAAAATAAAAAATAAGATAAAATCTCACATTGCTTAATAATTCCAGGTTTTCTAACACTTTGTAGATGCACTATTACAGACTTTATCTTCTATTATGAAGATTTCCTGGCAGAAAAATTATAATTCCACTAGATGATTTTTGAAAAACATCTATATGGCTCATATATTAAGGGCTCTATAGCTAATCATTTGATCCTTTTGTTGAAAGGAATTTTCTTAAAACCTAAGCTAAAAACAATGAATATTAGAAAAGATATTTCCTAAATAGTGGGAAATTACGTTACTGTTATATCACTAGACAATGGGGGAAAAATATCCAAATTGCAGAACACTTTCTCAATAAAACACCATTTCAGGAATTATAATATTTCATACACTGCAGGCTGTAGTTCCTGTCAAATATTTTAAATATAACACCTAGCATGTCCAAGAAATATAGTGTAGAAATGTGCTTGGCTTCATTTGACACAACTTTACAGAGTCACTATAGTTACTTCTGCTGTACAAACACACATACACCCTCATGCATAATTCAAATATCAGAACAGAGTAGTGAATTAACTAGGGAAGAAATGGTATTAAAATTGTATGGTACATACCTATCTATGTTCTTGCTACTAGCTAGAAAGCTGAGCAACTGTACTATTACCAACAAAGTAACTCAACCATTTAATTTCTTTCCTAAAATAATCACATTGCCCTACTGTCCACAATTGACATATTACTACTCAAAGAGGAAAGAAAAATTTAAAAAATTTAAAAATAACTGATTTCTGCAGCACAATATTTTAAAGAAGCTTCCTCTCCATCTTTCTGTCTCTTATACATACCTACAAATACACAACTGACAAGCTTCTCCCAAGCTTGTATAATTGTTTCCTCCTTCAGAATCTGTCTTGTTTGCTTGTCTCCTCCACATCAGTCAATCTCTCTTACCAGGATCCCTCATGCAACCACATAAGGAGCTATTTCTACCCAACACTCTCTGACTCTGTGTGGTGGTCTATGGAGGCATTTACAGCATCAGACCTCTGCGAGTGACTACTTCTAGAGGATGACAAGTTACCAACATCTGTATTTTTTCAAACTTCACTTAGACAAAGTAAAAGGAAGTCATCTTAACTTTTGAAATGTACAAAATAAGCATTTATAAAATTCCACAGACTACGAAGGGAAGAAGAATGTGGGAATTCTTGATTTGCCAGGATGGTATTTAAGCATAAAATGGAAGCAAATTAAAAGTCTTAAAAAGACTTAAAAACATTTTTGCTGGTAGCATTTAAGTGAAAGACCCATCTAGCATGGATATCATCTCATCTCCCCTTTAAAACATAAAAGGTGAACAGGAAAATATCAAAATACCAATACGGAACGAGCTCTGGAAAACAACTGAGAAACAATGACCACTGTACATGTTTGGTGGAAACTGCAGTGACAGCAACACTGACAAGAAAATAGAAATACTAATGGTGGAAATGTCACCAAGTGCCTGAAGTGATGAACTTATCACAGTATATAATTTTTTTTAATGTATAATGAAGAGGAAATTAAAATGGGGAAAAAAAAAATCATACTCTGTGCTTAGGGAAATGGCTTCTCTCATATGATGTGGTAGCACAAAAGGTAGAGACAGTGAGGAAGCTGAAAGGTAAAAAAAATGCAGCATAGATGAACACACTGTTAGGATCAAGAAGAGAAGTTAGCAATAGAAAACAGAGTAGAGTAAAGTGCATGAAGAGGAAAAAATATCAAATCAAGAGCATATAGAGTTTAAATTCCCTGGTCCTTCATTTTATATAGCTATTCAGCAGGGGGTAAACTCCAGCCTGAGTAAGAAATACATGGATCAATTAAAGTAAGATCAGAACAGAACAATAAGAATGATCAAGAGCTTTGGGAAACTTGACCTAGAGAAAAAAAATTGAATGAGCTGAGGTGATTCAAAATATAGAAGAAAATGCTAAGCAGATAACACAGTAACATTTAAAAAATAAGTAACAAATACTTGTTAATAGGAAGGGAATGATCTGCTCTCTGTGTTACTTCTGAATCAGGCAAGAAATAACAGGGTTGAGTTGTAGCAAAGGAGATTTAGGTCAAATATGTTTAAAAAAACCAAGCTGAACAATACAGAAACATTAGAGTGTTCTGGCAAGGGATCTGGCATTGAGGAAAAGATTGGCTAAGCAATTGGTAGCATGTAGTTGGCCTGCTCTTGGATTTTTGAAAGTGACTTCTGGCCTCTTGAGACCCCCACAGCTCCCAGTCTTGTCTATTATGATTTGCAAGAGAAACAAGTAGTTGTAAAATTATGAACATTATGAAACCAAGCCTCCCTTCTTTGGCACAGCTCATCTTCACTCTGGCCTGGAGGGTGTGATATTACAAGATCCAGGAAACAGAGTATTTCATCTTGAAAGACAACACACTAAAAAAAAAAAAAGAAAAGCATGGCACAAAAAGAAGCACAAACCAAGCACTAGAAAAAAAAACAAACAGGGGAATTCAGAGAGCAAATATTGATGTCAGCTTCCTTAAACACCACAGATCTAGAAGTGTGGTCCTGCGCTAAGCACAACTACACCTTGCATCAGGCTGCTACAAGAAGCCATGAAGCCCATTATTATTAGGACCGAATAATTATTAAGGATTACATTGGCAAGGGAAATGCAAAGAAAATTCCAAAGAGGGATCAGAACAATAAAGAGCAGGGCTGGGGACTGAGATGTCATTGGTATATTTGGCATAAATTGCTGGCAGTCCTACTAGGGGACAGGATATAGAAGAGAGATGTGGAGATTTTTGAAAGAGAATGAGGGGGTTCGACCTTGGCAAAAAAGCAGGGTTAAGAAGCAATGCTCCACAGATAAGTCAGTCCTGGGAGAGAGAGAAGCAAGACAGACAAGACTTCCTTAGTTCCCCCAGTGTGGCTGAGACACTGGTTCAAGAAAAGAGATCCTTAAGTGCTAAGTATGAGCTAAAAGTGCCATATTTTCTTTCTTAGTTATGGTACCTAATCTAAGACTTGTTTGCATTTAAACTTCCTCGGTGTTTATGCTAACCTCAGGTGAATATTGAAGTGACCAAGGCATAGCATCATCTCAGAAGCAACAGATACAACTAACATGGATCCACCTATCCCGTCTAAGACCAGCCTAGGTTTTTCAAGAGTTGGGAATTGGGGCAGTAAGGGTCATATTGGGGAATGAGAGTGCCTAGTCTTGGATAAAGGGAGAAGCCCTATATCACACTCCCATATGTATGTTACTGTAATAAGCTCTGGCAAGAAGGCAGCAATGAAAGAATGAAGGTGATGAAGAGATGGTTCCTGACTCTGCAAAAACTAAACCCATCATCCACATCCATCCCCCCTTGTTTTGCTTTCACTAAAACCAATAAAGAGCTATTTATTATTATCAATAAAGAGCTATGCTAAAGTCTAAGAGCTATTTGATAAAAATTAAAGATAATTCAGGCAAAAATGGTATTTAGAGCATAAGTTTCTCCAAACCTATCCAATTTCCTTCAGAGATAACTTTAGAGTATTTTGAACAGTATTTGTACGTAGCACCGTTGCATATAGTATTGTTTTACTTAAAATTAATTTCTGAGGTTCTATAGGGTTCAAGATCAAAATTAAGCACTTAAGGGCATTAGAAACATATCTTTCCTTTCTTAAAGACATACACTTAGAACAATTCAATTTACAAGAGCCTAGGTACTCAAGATGAGCAATAAAACAGATCAGTGATTTTGGATATTGATAATAGTTTGTTGGCAGTGCTCTGGGGCTTTACTGATAGAATTAGGGAGAATGTCTGTCAGACATTTAGAGGCTCATGTGCACTCTTTAGAAAATACAAATTCTAGGTATTCAAGAAAACGTGAAACATATTTGTGTTCCCATTGCAAATTTTTAAGATCTGACTGTGATAATCTCTGAATCTGGGATAAGACATGTAAGTACAAGTATTCCATTCACTTCCATGTATATCACTGAGGAGATCTGAACCACATTTGTGGACCAAGCACTGTGTCCCAGGTTGTTGATCTAATTTTACTCTTTTGTAAGAACAGGAAGTAAAATGCTTGTGCAGTGAACCTGACTGCAAAGGCTGCTGTCAGCTCATTTCTGCACCAGGAATCTAGCAACAAGATTAGGAAATTAGGTTTTCTTTTATAGTACTCAGTATCTGATGGAACATATCTTTGATGCCTTACACGTAGTCCATGAAATAAACTAAGAACAGCATCAGGAAAAAAAAAATTGTTGTTAGCTTGGCATAGTTAGTTCTATATGGAAAATTCAGTGATAAACTGTGATGCCATTTAAGAAAAAAATGCATTTTGTTTCAAGACCAAACTGAATAAATTAAAATGAAGCAAATTGAACAAGATTTCTAAAAATGTGTAGGTAAGCACATGAAATATTTCAATTTGATTTAAGCTTAAATATTGTCCACAGAAAATAGGATATTTTGGTGTGTTATTGGATTATATAATAACTTCTAAATATTTTCTTCTTTCTTCAGCAAAAACTTTTTGCTGAGTCTAATCTATATTAATGATATAATTTCCTTGCTTTCTGTTAAGTCATCCTCTATAAATACAAAAGTTTTGTTTCAAGATGTGACAGGCTTGCATTTCTCAAGAGAATTTACACTCAAGATTTTTACAGGGGGAACTATACAGGGAGAAAGCGTTTTTTCTTACTTGTCTGCTGTGTTTCAATGTGGATATGCCTCTACATTTTGATATTAGCTTCCTCTTAATGCTTTCTGACCATCATCTTTCTCCTCCTCTTTCCCAAAACTCTGATGTTCTCAGCTTCCCTGTACCATTTTTACATTGTGCCTTTTGGCTGCAGTAAGATATTAGTAAGATACTGTTCTGTTTCATTTCACAGCACACACAAAAAGTCAGACCAAGACAGAAATGTAAATTGGCACACCAAGCACTCATCAATTCACAATCAAAACAACAAAGAACAGAAGATGTCAAATAATGGAAAATCTGCAGAAGCATTAATCATAGTTTAGGGGGTTTAGAGCTGAACTTTACAATTGTCACAATATTGTGAGCTGTTTGCACTCCCTCAGTATTGGGGTTGGTCCTGCAATCCACAGATCTACTCATGTTAAGTCCATAGGTATCACTTGGGCACAGGCCAAACAAAAGCGCTTATCTTTAGTAGCTTATAGATATGGTGTGGGCTAAATATCTGACCCAATTTTCCCTGCTGGACACTGGCAGGCTGCTGTATTTGTATCAAAACACTGGCACTATCATGACTCTAAGCCCACTGATCCTGAGAAGTTGCTTGAAGGCTTATTCCCAAGGAGCGGACATCACAGGTATGATTCAGGGCAACTATGTTTATGTGTCTGCAATGGAGAGGAACAGGCACCTTCAGGGTACAATTAATTTGCTCTCTTTTCCTCGGATTGAGATGAACTACTGCCTGGAAGGCCTTGTTCCTCCCCATCCAGGTATCTACACTGCAAACAGCCATAGTCATGGTTGTCTTTCCCTCTTGGGGCTCTGCAGTACAGCCACCTTATTTTCCCTGGGCTCCTGTTACCTTCCTCATCATACACCCCAACTCCTGCAGTTGCAGGAAATAAGACACCTTATTTCCTACGATTGCACCTTCATGGCTGGCTCTGTTTCACCACTTAGCAGTCTGGAGCACATCACAGTAACAGCCAGTGATTCAGAACATTTTACAAGGCCTTGTCTGCCATCCATTTCCTCCATCCTACCTTATCAATTCTGATAACAGAGAACACATAGGGAAATACAGATCTGTAAATAACAAAGCTGCCTACTAGTGTTCTCTGCACTTTAAAAGGCCTCTTGGTTTTGGTCAGTATTTTCTGTATTTTACTACTTGAATTCTCTCCTGTGAATTTCTGAAGCTAACGATAAAAATCCATAAATTTGCACAAGACTCTTGACCCCAGGGTGTTCTACATACCACAGCCTCCATCCACTCAATTGCTATTTCAGGACATTTTTTTCATCCAATCCTGTTTCAGAAAGCCACAGTTTCCAATAGCAATAGCACTCACAGCACAAACCCAAGAGCTCTGGAGATAAAGGGCCAGGCTGTAGTCTGCAGTGAATTGCAGATACAGAAGACAAAAGCCGTGGCCATCCTGACCTGGCATTGGTGACAATTCTGCTTCAGGAAGATGACCTTCAGACGTGCCTTCCCACCAGCACTCCTCTGATGATAGGAACCCTGAGCTTCCCCAGATTCCCCCGCAAATGACATCATAGATCATATTATTAATTTAAAAGGATTCTAGGTGTGGAGAAGTGCATATAAAGAGCAGTGTGATAAAACTCTGAGTTATTGGAATTTCTGAAGGTTAGGCTAACACATATGAAAACTGAGTGTAACGTCTGCCTTTCATTTAAAATAAATATGAAATGGGCTCCTTTATGGAATGGAAAGATGAAAAGACAAAAAAAAAGCAAACATTAAAAATTCATAGTGTATCCACATGGAAAAAGGCACATGAAAGACCTGAGCAACATAGTCTTGATCTCATAGCTGACCCTATTTTGAGCAGGAGATTGGACTACAGACGTCCTGAGATCTTTTCCAAATTATCATTATCCTATGATTGTACAAAAGGGCAGGGAAAGAGCCAAACCTCTCGACTAGGCAAGAGTGCTTTCTGATTTGCTAATAAACTTCAAAGATGGTGATTTCACTACCTACCCAGTCAATGTGCAAACAATGGAAGGAGAAAAATCTAAGAAAATGGACCCAGTGAAGAAAAAGATCCTTTCTAGAGAGATCCTAAGTTAACTCCTTTATAGGGAGACGCTTTTGGCTTTGATCTAGTTGACAAGTGCCAGTATTATGAACAAATAAAGTATTTTTCATGTGATTCTTCCAGTCTCAACAGAAACTTTAGACATTCCTTTTTAACAAACTGGATTGCAACAAAGAAAAAAAAATTACTTTTATAAAAAATCACTTTTGATCCCCTAGTCAAAATAAAGTGAAGAATCCTGAACTGGAGCATGCTTGTGTTCCCAGGTGAAGGCATTTTCAGACCTAATCTGTATACTCAAGAAGAATAACTCCAGAGGTGCTAAATCCACTTCAAACCATCAAATCGATGCCTATATCTGAAATTATCTTACTTGCCTGTGTTACAAACAATTTAGAAAAAGTGATGTATGTAAACATATCTAAATAGCTTTCTCCTAAAAGTGGATAAATTCTTTATGGTTTCTATTATAAATAAATGAAAAAATACATTATTTTTATTGATATTTTTGATGATGAAATTTTATTTCTTTTTATTGATGTTTAGTAATTGATTAAATCAGATTTGCACGATCAGTGGAATCATGAGAATGTTCTAAGTGCCTCATTTAAATGTCCATTTTAAAGGGAATAACCTGAATAAGAATTTTAGTAGATTGGTTTAAAAGACTTTACGCGATTTTCCTCACAAAAAAAAATGAAGAAAAGAGAAGAATAATAGAAGTGGATAAAAAATACCTTGATTGGAATTTAGCAACTATGAGTCAAGCAAATAAATTTGGTGATACACTTCTTTCAAAACAATTTCTTTTTCTGAAACTAAGTGAATTAAACTAAAAGTGTGAAGAGAATACACTAGAATTTGATGGATGGGTTGTAACATTATTATGGGAGATAATTTTCAGAAAAATTTAATTTTAATATACTGAATACCTAAATTCAAATCCTTACATTTGTACATAAGAAAATACTGTAAACTCAATGTTAGATATGTTATTGCAGACACAGAAAGATACAGGAAAACTATATACTTCTAATATTTAAGTATGTGAATGTGAAAATCCCTGAATATTCTACCCTTATGACTAGCCTACAATGACAGTTTTTCAAAAAATGACATTTATAAACTAACCTGAAAGGAGAAGGTCAAATAAACACATTGGAAATGAAGAGGAAATGTCTCCAAATCTAGCAGTCATTAAAAATAACATGACTTTTGCATATTGCAAGAGAAAGTATAGAGTCGTGTTTTCCATATTTACATTTCTCCATTCTGTTCTTCTTCTATCTGCATTTTCACTGTGGAGATTTTCTTCTTTGTGGAAAGATCTGAATTTTAAAAAGGTGTAAGAGATGGTTGTTATAAAAAAAAGCCCAAAGTTCTTATATTAGTGCTTGACAGTGGAGACTTCAGAAAGGGAGCCACTTGTTATAAGTGGAAAGACCTATTTGAGTCTATTAACAGAAATAACAACATCCTGTATCTAAGGAAAGTAGTAGTAAGCACTGTACCATGAAGACCTCCAAGAGAAAAGAAAAGGTTCTTTACACTTTTTTATCTAAAAGGAACTTTTAGAGATGTTTTTAAAAGCTTTTGTATAACAATAGATCAGATATTTGTGCCGAGAAGAGAGTTTTGTAAACCAGATAGACTTTAAACAGGGAGGCATTACTAATTGGCTGACAAGTTTCAGTCAATGAGGCTATCTCAGGAACTTTTCTCCCTCAGGTCAGGCTTTATTAAACTTCATTTACAATATCACTTCATTACCACTCAAACAGCAAGAAATAAATACGTAAATATGCAGGGGATAATGCTGTGTTTAATTTCAGCCCAGAGAGCCATAAACTGAAACCTCTCTTTCAATAAAGTCTGAGTATTGAAGTAATTTGACTATCTCTCTTTGGGAGGCTTTTACACAACTAAAACAGTAATTTGAGGCACACAGCCTCAGTGCTCCACTCATTCCATGACCTAATTAACCTGGTATAACAAAGAAAGTAATCGGACAACTAGGGGACCTTGAGACCTTATGCCAAGAGCAAGTGAGAAAGGGAATTGACCTCTCCAGATTCACACTTTCCTCCTGAGGCTGCATCCAGGGAGGGCAGCCCCACACCACCTCATGCTGTAGGGAAAGATGGAAATACTCCCTGGACCAAGAAAGGCCTGCAGCTATTTGAAATCATGACTATTTGTTCAGAATGCTGTAAATACAATGTTGTCTTTTCAAAACAAGTTCCACACCAAAATCATCAACACGCAATGTGAATGTAAAATGTACTGCTGGTGTTTCTATATACTCCATCTTTCTGTTCCCTACAGAGAGCTCTAGATTTCTGCTCATTAAGCCAGTACTATCAGGGACTGTTGCAGCCAACCAGTCATGTCACCTTCGGGCACTGAAAACTCTCACTGTGCATTAAGTGATTGTAGCCTTGTGCATTAAGCTTGTTCCCGATGCCACTGGCAGGCAAAAAACATCTCAAAAATAATTGCAAAGACCAATTATTGTAAAGGGAAAGGTGACTTTTGACATATAGGGGACATCTCATGTGTATTATTCATCTTTTTTTTTTTTAAACCTATCGCCTGTCTGGTTTTTTGTGAGCCAGATGGCCTTCAAAACATTTTTTAATGCTCTGATTTGTGAAGACCAATGACAGGATACTCTTGGACAAAAAGTTTGTCCAAACAAAATATCCTACTCAACATTCCTGAAGGAAAAGAAGTATCTTAGGGGCCCTTTAATACCTTTTCAGTTGTCTACGTATATTCTATATTGCCTCCATACTCCATGAAAAAGCCATATCTTTTCAAAAGTAAATACATTTTCCCGCAACATTTTCTTAGTCTACTAGCTTTACAAAGTCCTGTTAAGGGTAGGGATTTGTCAACTCATAAACTTATTCATTTCTGGGTTCCCTCAGACAATCAAGAAGGTTATTTTTAAAAACTGCACACTGAAATTAAGGTTCAGGCTTCCATGTATCTCCTCAAATTTCTCTTCTAAATTGCCACTGTCCTGAACAGTGAACTTTAAATTACATTTTCTCTCAGAAGGAGGGAAATATAGTTGGAAGCACTTTCACTTAAAATGCATGCGGTGGGCTTGCATTTCAGTCTGGTTCCCTTTTTGCAGACATAGTTTATATCACTTTCATGTCTCCATCCATGATTTGTAGATGCAATCAGACACAGTGCTTAAACATTAAATAACAAACTGCACCTGCTAATAATGGGATATTATACTGTTTGTGAACCCACAGCTCCTGCAGGCTGCATAATTTGTATTGTAAGCTCATTAGCTGTAAAAATTTACATATTGAATAATAGGATCAGAAAAGTGAGAGTCTGAAACAACTTGCTAAAGAGCATGAAAGCTACTGAATACTTGATATTAGTTGTAGATTAGTTAATCTACAGTAGTAGATTAACATTGAACTATATCTATGGTGGGTTGACCCTGGCTGGACACCACCAGGTGCCCACCAAAGCTGCTCTATCACTGTCTCTCCTCAGCTGGACAAGGAGAGAAAATATAATGAAAAGCATGTGGGTCAAGGTAAGGACACTCACCAATTACTGTCATAGGCAAAACAGATTAAACTCAGGGAAATTAATTTAATTTATTGCCCATCAAATCAGATTAGGCTAATGAGAAATAAAACCAAATCTTAAAAAGACTTCTCCCTCCATCCCTCCCTTCTTCCCAGGCTCAATTTTGCTCTACCTCTACACCTCCCTCCAAACGGTGCAGAGGGACAGGGAATGTGGGTTGTGGTCAATTCATCACATTCTTTCTGCCACTCATTCCTTCTCACTCTCTTCCTATTCTCCAGCTTGGGATCCCTCCCACAGGAGACAGTCCTCCATGAACTTCACCAGCTTGAGTTCTTTCCATGATCTGCAGCTCTTCACAGACTGCTCCAGTGTGGATCCTTTCTACAGGGTGTAGTCATTCAGGAATAAACTGCTCCAGGGTGGGTCCCCCCCCAGGATCACAAGTCCTGACAGAAAACTTGCTCCAGCAAGGGCTCCTCTCTCCATGGGTTCACAGGTCCTGCCAGAAGCCTGCTCCAGTATGGGCTTCCCATGGGGTCACATGGGCTCCTTCAGTCACATATACCTGCTCCAGTGTAGGGTCCTCCATGGGCTGCAGGGGGACAGACTGCTTCACCATGGTCTTCACCATGGTCTTCTCTGCTCCAGTGCCTGAAGTACCTTCTCCCCCTCCTTCTTATTGCCTCTATCAGACATAGGGGAAGCTTCTAGTAGCTTTTCACAGAAGCTAGCCCTATAGCCCCCCTGTTATCAAAACCTTACTATGCAAGTAAGGTCTTGCATACAACATCTGTTCTTCTCCAAAAACCAAGAAGGCCTAGTTTTGTCCAAATGCCAATTTGTCCTAAAGAGAAGCCTGTTAGCCATCTGTGACATCCTCCATGTGGCCTGACCTGCCATACCTGCACAGTATGGATGATCATCACACAGTCATCCTGGTGCTTCCTAGCACATATTGCACATAGTGCATACTCATAGGTATCTTTCTCTCTGCAAATAAAAGCTCAGAAGACAGCAAATGCAATTTGGGTAGTGGAAGCTTTCCATAGCCACCCTTTTCTCTAGTGGATAGGGATTTTTGGTATGTGCAGAGTAAGCTTAACATGCCAGAGAATGGATATGAGCACCAAAGGAAAATGAGCATTGAGGGAAAGGTTCCCCAGCTGACCTGCAGCTTGCTCCTGGCCACCACACGAAATCTCTTGGCAAGCTGCAAATAATAAGTGGGCCACAGGCTGAGCACTCTGTTATGAACAACTGTATGCCTGGTTGATTATACTAACATCTATAGCAGCAATAAATAACAAATGATTGTTCTTTCAATAACTGAATAAACTGAAGTCGTAACTAACTGAAAAAGAAACTTCAAGTCAACTCTGAAGGCACTGAGATTTCATTGTGTGCTGCTTCTCAGAGAACCAAATTACATAAGCTAAGTTTATAAAACACCTTTCCTCACTCAGATCTGCAAATGCCACTTGGGGTCTGGAAGCCAGCTTAATTCTTTTCAACCCATGAATCACAATCAGCAATAGCGTTTATGTAACAGGAGTCTCATGAACAATTGCAGTGATGACGCACAAACCAGAAAAAAGCAGTCTCACATAAGTTTTGGTTCTGCAGTACTAACAACAACAACAAAAAGTAGAAGATGTCATTTTTGCCAGGAAGAAAGTTGATAATATTTGACTATGCTCAGGAACAATAGCTGTTGATTATATACCTCTTTCATATCATCACATTCTGAGCATTACTATATTTAAAGTTTCAGTCTTTGAAGTTCTTGGTTTTTTCATACTCTTCTTTATTTCTAAATTTTACCTCACTTTGACATGGTCGTAAGTCTATTTTGGTTTTACATTCAGGGATGAGCCAAGAGTCACGGAGATACTGTATTGTGTGCTCTTTCTGTCATTTGCAATTTCTCTCAACATTCATCATTTTAAACCAGGCTCTAAGTTGCTGCTAAATATGAATCTCTGACTGAATACATGTTTCCAGCCTCTGAAGTCCTGTCCCATTAGGGGAAAGTTACAGCCACATTAAGAGAGACTGCTTTGTAGAACTCCCATTCCCGTGCCATGAGCCTATCTACATCTGCTTGCAAACTGGAAAAGCCAGGAAATAATAGTATCCTGTTATATTGCATCAACTACTGAAAAAAAAGATCTCTACATGTAACTTTCAGACCCAGATTATACCTGCTAGTAGACAATTGTTCATACAACAAAACTGAAGGTTATACTGTATTTTTCTTCCCCGTAGTTTGGGGTTTTCTCCAGAGAACACCTATTGTATATTTCTACTGCCTCCTGTACAGACCAGCTGTGTATCAGCTGCCAGATGTTGCCCTAGAAATGTCAGCTGCTGCTTGAGGCGGGGAGTGAAGGCAATTAGAGATGCCCTGGTGACAGCTTGACACTTATGGTGGCAATGTTTAAATTTTTAATCAGGCATGTTAACACAAAATACCACACCCTTTGGATTGTTCCTGAAAACGGGACCAGTATATGACACTAACATTTTCTTTTGTCTGAGAGATACAAAGATCAATGTGCAGGCAGAAGACCAAATGGATTGACTATATTTGGTAAAATATCTGAAACTAGTTCCTGAAACACAGTAGCTGCAAGGAGACCTGCTTTTTAAGACAGTAAGAAATGCTATTGCTTTAAAACACATCTTTGCTTTTATACTAAAATATTAGTATACATAAATGTGCAAAATATATGTGATTAGTCATGTGATTAGCTCCCCTTTGCTATATTTCTGTCTGTCAGTTTCTACTGGCATGTTAAATGCCTTTTCAAATCAACCTATAAATTATAAATTAAAAATTTTGGATACAATCATTAATCCAAATGTATTGAGTACATTCAGTAGTAAAAGTGCTCTTTATGAATTAGTTTAATGCAGTCATGAGAAGACAAAACCACTAAATAACATGCCAAGTTCAAACTAAATACAGTCTACTCTTTGGGCTATGTGACCAGATCCTACCCAACATCAGATTCATTTTGGATACACAGCATTTGCTTAAATCTAAGATGACCTCCTCCTCCTCTTTTACAAATTACAAATGCAAGGGTGTGCTGTGCTTGTTCATCCAGCATAGGTTTCTTTGAACTACCTTACCTCTATCCTGTATTTGCATTGCATTGCAGTCTGGCTTAAAAAGTTTGTAAGTGAACAATTTACGTATGCCAGCTGCTCCACACAGGCTACTTCTGTGCATGCCCTATTAGTGTAATAGAAATTAAAGTATCTTACTGAAAGATGTCTGTAGTACTGTATCCACCTACCAGCACAGTGTAGTTACTGTTTACAGCAACTTAGTTCTACACAGCAATTTAGGACAGGGATTAAAATACATTAATTGAAGCTGGAGGAATAATTTCTGATAAGGGAACTCAGCTGGATTTTGGCCAAGAGGTTGAATTTATAAAACTTTATTCTTGTGGAAAATACCATCACACCAATGTAATTTTGACTTTTCATTCTGTCTTGAAAAGAGCAGTTTTCCAGAAAAATGCTGGGTTTTTACTGTCCCAGAGGGATGAACACTATATTTGGAATGACAACTACTATCTGTATTTTCTCTTTACATAAAAGTGAACATAAGTTATTTTTTTTTCTGAGTATCAGTGATCAGACTGTTCTTAATCTCTGGTTTGTCTTGGATAAATACTAAGCATACCCTCAGATTTTGGAATGTCACTTCTTAACCATTTGCCAATCAAATCTGGAAGGTGTGAGTCTCACCTGATATTTACAGAAGGTATCAGTGCCTACAAACCTGCAATGCTACTGGTACTTCATCTCTGATAAGAACTTGCTCCATTTGGAGACTGCCCTCTCCATTTTACCAAATACAAATACAACAGACCAAATGTCTGTTTCAAAAAATATCAAAAAATGAAAACAGTAGGGTCATCAAGAATCCCAAATCCAGGATATCAAAGTTATTTGTCTCACTTGTGAGATATTGTGAAAAAGGATAAATCAATATAGGAAATCTTATTTCTGACTGAAAAGAAAATGCAGTCTCTTTTCCTAGAGTGACCTATATTTTCAATCTTCTATGCACATGATCACATGTGTTGGATGTGATCCATGTTGGACTGGGACAACAGTCATGCTACCCAGATGCATTACACACTGAAAAGAAGGGAGAACAGTAAGAAAATTATTTATACTGTTCCACTTGATAAGCATTCACTATAGAGCTCTGTTTTCCATAACTTCAGTAACTCAATGATTTGTTCCTCGGTCTGGGATCCTCTCATTTTTCTACTACCAGATATACAGAGCACTAAACCTGGCAGAACTTCCATGGGAGAGTGGTATGGCATAGCTGAAGAAGGTGAGCGTGAATTAGTTGGGGAATATCTGCAAAATGTTATCACCTTTTCCTAGAGTCAGAAGCATATACCTGTTCAGATTTTTCTCAGCTACGTGATCTTGATATTGTGCCTGAAGTCATCTCAACATTTATGAATTCATTTCACATTCATTTTGTCATTTCATGAGAAAACACTGCTTAGTTAAGTAAACGCTTTGCTCCCTGCACTCACCAATTCCTGGGTATTTTGCTGTGCTACACTTGTCAGCGAGCCACTGCAGTGCATTTTTCTCTGCAGCATTACTGAGGAATTTGGTTTTGAAACTGCAGTGTCAATGAGTTTTCATCTCTGCCACTGGTTTCACATTAAAAAGACGGGCCTAACACAATCAAATGTTGACATGTGAACAGCCAGTGATCAAAGGAGAACGAACAAACAATGACACAAAATTCATGGAAGGTAAAACGTTTCTTTCAGTCCAGGTTACAGCCTGATGCCTCTGTCTAAGTTCTGTGGCCAAGGCCACAGACTATTCTCTCATTTTATCTGGGAACAACCTTTTCCCAATGGAAGTAATATATTATATAAGAACAGCTAGAAACCTGCTGTTAATATCTTCCAAAATTGAAACTCAGAATGATGCATAGTCTTACCAAAAGGAGAAATAAAAATAATAAGAAATATTTTAGGTGTTAACCGATCACACTGCTTAGTTTAAACCTAAGTGTTATGTGGCACAGTTGTTACATTGCAGGGAGGGAGAGGGAGTGTACCAAGAATGTTCTTATTTCCTTCAGGATTATAATTCAATTTGGAAACTAAAGTGATCATAAAATATACATGCTAGGGTTTAATTTTAGGTCAGAGTCCTATGTTAAAAAAGATTGCTACCCTAGATTTCAAAAACATTAGCCTGAGTCATGTAACGCAACCTCATTTTGATCATTCTTAGTTTAGAAAATGTACAATTACTGATGCTAGTGAGAAGTCACACCAAGGTCAAATGAGATTAATAAGAAATAAAACTGCGTGTCAGTAGCATAATAGAAACTGAAATGAATAATCAAATGGGCAGAACATTCATGCAGCCTCGGCAGCAAAGTCCAAATAAATGGGCTTGAAAGCCACAAGAAAACTCTCTAGTAAGCACTTAAATCATCAATTTGAAAAAGTTTTCTGTGCAGAATGTTGCAATAAGTTTCATAATACTTAAAATATAAAGTGATTTCGGAGCTTTCACTGCTGACCTTAGCACAGTAATAAATCTGCAAAAATCGCATTTTTTCTTCCCAAGTAACCACTACACAGGATGGAGTTCTGCTTTCCTGGAGATGGCTGAACACCTGCCTGCCCATGGGACGCAGTGAATGAATTCACTGTTTTGCTCTGCTTGCTTGTGTGCCTTTTGCTTTACTGATTCTTCTCACCATTCTACGGTGTGTGGGGGTGTGTAGCAGAGGAAAGCAGGACAAGTGAGCAAGAAGCTGCATGGTTCTAGTTGCCAGCTGGGGTTAAAACACAACAAAAGAGTACCAAGGAAAGAGTGGAGCAGGTATCTAAAAGGAAACATAGGTGCAGAAAGGTGTATTGCACTCAGTAGAATTTAGGCCATCCAAACCCAGCACTTGTTTTCTCTATTGTACAGCACAGTGGATGAAATTCTGTGGCCTACTTGTGCATAAGGTTGAAAAAGATGACTGTAATGGCCTGTTTTGGTCTTCAATCCATGTGCCTGATTTTCCTTTAGGCTACGCTTTCTTTTGCAATAAATAGCCTATATTTAGGCATGCTTAAAAGCATTTTTTCACTGCTACAACAGAGTAAAGGGTTTCAGAGTAAACATAACTCATATGCTCAAATTTTACACAGTTTTAAATGTTGGAATTTTTTTCAAGAAAGCTCTCTTACCTCTTTTTCCATTTGAAGACCTTCTGCTCTGATATTTCTCTCAAATACTTCCCTTTTTTCTGTCTGTGGATTAGATTTTCTGTATACCAGGATGTAGTCAATCCGACATTTTCCATCTCTAAAATATAGTCCATTAGCTTTGTTCTTATCAAGTACTTCCTGTAAAGAGAAAGTAAAACATTTCAGTAATGTTAATTTGACTTGGTAATCGCTGTGTTGCTGTTTGCATCAGCAGTTTTCAGTAATGCTCAAGAGGAAAGATAAGGAATCCGAACAAGCTGTTCAAGTTTTTATGTGCTTTACATTCAGTGCCTCTGAGGTCATCTGAAAGTAGTACAGACTTCCCCATTTCAAAATCAGGAGGTCTTCTTGGGCATATGTTTGTCATATAGGCATGGAATAGAAGAGAATGAAGAATACAAGCCAGCCTTCCTCCCTGCCCCCCTCCAGAAAATTAGGAATTCTTACATATAAGATAAAGCAGAAAATAGCATTACTGAAATGTGAATAGAAAATTAAGAACTTAGTATGGTAGAATGTTTTTGTACACGTGAGAAGAATAAGGATGGCATGAATATTTAGTGTGGTGAGAAACACTTAAGACCTTGCACAGAGCTTCTTGTTACTCTGTGATGACTATAGTATCTCTGCCTCACAGGACACAGAAAGGGTACAAAGATCCTGTTCCTAACTCATCAGACAAAATACAGGGTATTCTTGGGTTAAGGAACAGCTGAGGATTTATTTGAAAGTAATTCCTGGTGTTTCGTCTATCAGCACGTAAACTCAATAAATGCTGTTTCTTGCCTGTTCAAATCTTTGCCCTGACAGAAAGAAACAACTGGATTTCACTGTTAATAAGAGGTCAAGCAGGTCCCTCTTCTGAGATATAAAACACAAAAATGTTGGTCTCTTTTCAGAAATGCATGAGATGAAATAGAATTAAAAAAATAGCAGGTCACGGGAGGTGATTCTGCCCCTCTACTCTGCACTTGTGAGACCCCACCTGGAGCACTGTGTCCAACTTTGGAGTCCTCAACACAGCAAGGACATGGGTCTGTTGGAATGGGTCCAGTGGAGGGCCACGAAGATGATCAGAGGGATGGAGCACCTCCCCTATGAGAAACAGGCTGAAAGAGCTGGAGTTGTTCAACCTGGAGAAGAGAAGGCTCCAGGGAGACCTTATAATGGCCTTTCAATATCTGAAGGAAGCCTATAGGAGAACCAGAGAGGGACCCTCTGTCAGGAAGTGCAGTGACAGGACAAGGGGCAAGGGCTTTAAATTGGAAGAGGGGAGATTTAGATTAGACACCAGAAAGAAATTCTTTACAGTGAGGGTGGTGAGGCACTGGAACAGGTTACCCAAGGAAATTGTGGATGCCCCATCCCTGGAGGTGTTCAAGGCCAGGCTGGATGGGGCTTTGAGCAACCTGCTCAAGTGGGAGGTGTCCCTGCCCATGGCAGGAAGGTTGGAAACAGATGATCTCTAAGGTCCCTTCCAACCCAAACCATTCTATGATTCTATGATTCTATGAATATTCCTAATCAAAGAGTTTAGTGTAAACTATCTTCCCAATTCTCTGCAGGCGTTTTGATTAAATGGAAAAAACAAAAGCTTCCCAAATGTGCCATCCCCTTGGTACATTCCATTTACTGAAGGCAGAAAGGGTAAATTCTTAAAAATTCTTTTATTATTTATCACGAGCGCCTGACTCCTGACACAGCTTAATGCAAACTTGTTATAGTGGAACAGTTCTTTGAGCTGAAAAACAAAGCAAAAAAAAAGATTTAAGCCCTAAGGAAATAAGAGTAACAAACCATTTATATCTATACTGCATATCATGCTGACAAATGATATTATCAGGATATCAGAAGTATTTTTCACAGAGCATTAAATATGAAAACAGCTCAGGAAGCATAGTTTATTTTTTCCATAAAATATCTATGTTGACAAGATGTGAAAAACCCAAAAGGGTATTTAAGGTTATTTAAATAAAGGAAGGGTATGGTAGGAGATTTTGAGGTAGTGGGTAAGCTTAGTGGTCCTCCTCTGATTTCTAAGCCTCCTGCTGAGCTATCCTTCCTGTTCTGTAGGTCACTATGTGATTTTAGCAGTAAAGCAGTGTAATAGGAAAGGATCTGTAGGGCAAAACAATCTGTGCTGATGACCCGCTGTCAACACTATGTAGGCTTGAGGGCTTACTTTGGTCCCACTCTAGTCTGGGTCCCGAAAACTCACTGGAGCACATCTCACTATTTATTTTCATCCAAAATGAATCCAGGTTTGAAATCCAACACTGCTCTGAAATGCAAAAAAAACCATGGGTAGGGGCAATTGAGGGATTCACTTCAAATGCGCGCTCCTTATCTGAACTAAAATGAACTAAAATGTTAGCACAGACTTGTCCAGCCAGAAGCTGGCTCTTCCTGTCTGCAGTAGTGACTCCACTGGAAAAACAGATTTGCTCTTTATACTTCCCATGTTTCATCTTTCTCTGAAGAAAATTGGTTTGCCCTACACTGACTCATCTGTGCATGTAGAACCTCACATTAAAGAGCATCTATGAGATTTAGCTGAGTTACTTGACTTGTAGGACTTCCTCCCCTATAAATACAATTTCCTGAGACATCTACTTTCCCTTGGGTTTGTGAAACACTCCCAACTACAGTATTGGCATTTTTCTCTCAGAAAAGCAGCTGGGATTCTTACCTGTACTTGGAAGATCCTTTTCATTTTAGGAACACAGTATGTCAAATCCAGACTGATAAACCCTACTAGAGTGATATAGCTTTCTGAGAAGGAACCTTTCTGTTGCCCTCTACTATAGCCTGTAAGGCAGCTCTATAGACTGAGCCTGGACTTAGAAGAACTTTGAGGATCTAATATGATGTGGAGAGAGTCAGGCTGGTCCAGAAGTGTCAGGAAATAGCAGCTGCAGGGCTTTTGCCTTCTCCACAGTATTCCAGGCTTACAGTATTCTAGACAGAGACTTTTCCTCTACCTTGAGCTTTGCTGACCCTTCTCTAGACATTATGTGTCCTTTCCCTGTGGCATGACTTAAAAATTCACTTGTCCTAAACTGATTAAAAAAAATCTAGAACCAGGTCTGACTGTAGTTTTTTGGTGGGAAAGAAGTCTATTCAAATATGTCAAACCTCCATTCCTTCATCTGAGAAAGGATGGTGGAAGAAAGTGAAAGAACAAGGAAGACTTAACTCTAGCAAGAAGTTTAGCATTTCTGGCCGTCTTTGCAGCTTTATATGCGATGCACACATCTAAAGTTGCATAACCAGGAATTCTTTTCCAAGGAATGCACTAGTTTTCATATTCTCAGGCCAACCCTCAATTGGGAGTTGATTCTATGAATCAAATTTCATAGAAACAGGACTCATACATGCTAGGAGAGCTTTAGACTAAAGGGCTAACCCAAAATGTTTCACTATCCAAAATTAGAAGATTAATAACCTTGACAGCTACAGAGACTTTAAACGGACAAACAAAAGTGCAGTTGAGGAAATCAAAGAATTTGAAACTTTACATGGAGATCTTAAAAAAGATAAATCAGAAGAGACTTCAATGGTCACTAATTTAATGGCAGATTAGATTTTTGATTCCTAGTTATTTTCATATCTGGCTATTATCAGTATGGATGCTAAATGAAGATAGGATCTTCATATTCTAAAGAGATGGTCTTTTTCTGTTGTTTGTGGCTACTTGAAATTAGAGTCCCCTGCCTGCAACTTCACAGCTGGTAGAGAGGGTTAATACCTGCATCACTAAAAGTATTTTTAATAATTACATTCTCTAGACTGCAAAATCAAGTGCTCAAAAGTTAGGAAGTAACAGATCTGTAGTTCTCTCTGAAAGCTTAGATAATCTCTTTCCATATCAACCCTGATCACTGAAGAAGATGGGGACAGGGGGTAATGGCTTTAAACTGAAAGAAGGTAGCTTTAGATTAGATACAAGGAATATACTCATTATTAGGATAGTGAGATGCTGAAATAGGTTGCCCAGAGAAGTTGTGCATCCCTGGAAGTGTTCAAGGCCAGGTTGGATGGGATTATGAGCAACCTGGTCTTAGTGGGAGGTGTTCCTGCCCATGGCAGGGGGGCTGGAACTAGACAGTCATTAAGATCTCTTCCAACCCAAACCATTCTACAATTTGGTGGAAAAAAATTATGAGTTAGCTTGTATTCTGGTAAACACACACAAGAAAACTGAGCTATCATAACTGCCATAAAGAACATCAGATTTCTTATTTTGCAATATGAATAAGTTCTTTTTCCTGCCATAATCTTCAGTGCAAGTTCCTATTTATAAAAGGGATTGTTCAAACAAACTCTATTCTGTGCAGTGTTAACAACTCTGCCCCCAAATATCAATAGAGTTTGATGCTTAAACTGAAGACTGAAGTAGTGACTCTTACAGTTTTAATTTCAAAACCACAGACATTAGATAGAATGTCAAGAATGGGCCATAAAATCTCATTTAAGTAGAAGTCAAATTTTGTCCCAGGTCCAGCATTATCCCTTGTTTGAATAAAGAAGACTAATTTATAATTCCATAGAAAGGCAGGCAGAATGGATAGATACCTATAGTACAGCTCCTAAGACATTTTTCCTTTAATTTTTACCTTCTTTCTGCTGCTTTTCCAGTTCTCAGAAAATGAAACTTCAGTGGACATAATACAATATTTTAGTGATAATATGTCCTGGATTTAAATTGTAAACTCTATACCTAATTGATATTTTGAATTACGTAAAAAGTATTTTGATGAATGCATACAAAGGGAAATGTGATTTTTAATTTGCTCAGACCACAACTGTGTTTGAATGAAACATAAAACAAAGAGAAAAATCCACATCTCTATCCAAAGGACAAGCTGAATCCCAATCTGGCTCTGCATCTGTTAAGGAACTGTTGATAAAATTCCATCTGTAAAGTCTTTATTGGATCTTCTGGTTGAGCACAAACAACAAACAGTTAAAGCAAACAATATTTCAACTTGTCAGCTACACAAAAGTGATAGGAAATCTTTGCTATGTCCTTGTAAAGTTTTTTTATTTTAAATTTATTTTCATGAATTCAGACAGCAACCATAGTAAATAATTTGGATTAAACATTACCTTTAAAACTAAACCAAACAAACATCAATATATTCAGAGTATTTCCCCCCATTTCACTGGGGCCAGGTCCCCTACTCCAATGGCAGGATCAACAGGCTCTCTTGGCTACTAAACTAAACTGAAAGACTGAAAGGAAGCTTGAAGTTTCAGAGTTTACCCCACCACTGCATAGTTGAGCTCCCATATTTATCCATACAAACCATATAACACTAAACAGTATAGTTTTTCCTTGTGAAATTAAGCAGGGGTAAAGCACCTTGAAACTATTTTTGTAAGCTAGAGTGTCCCTCAACTCCCATGAATACTTCCAATTTTCTGTTTTGGTATTTTTTTCCTCTTATACATATACATGACCTACATTGCCATTTTCCTCAGTTATAATTATGCAAACAATGCAAAACAAACAAACAAACGGATAATTTTTTCAACTAGGAAAATATTCCCCAGACATGTTCTCTTTCACTTTAAAAAGTGACAAAGAATACATTGAAGAGGAAAAAAAACTTTACTGTAACAGCAGCATATGTTGTTCTATCTCCTCCTCTGTTCTTCTGGACATTTTTTGTTCACTTTTCCTCATTAACATGCAAAGATCATGTGCGTTTCACCCATGTCCTTTTGTTAGAGACCATATGGCACATGATCCCAAAATGCAACCCAGGAATATCATGTCAGGTTATATGACATGACTACGATAGTGTAAGCAGGCAAAGAGGGCCCTTCTTAAGTTGCATGGGAAGCTGGGGAAGAGCGATAAGTAAAGGGGAAGATGAAATTGTAAGCAAGGTCAAACATATCTCTGGGTGCCCTGAATTTTGTTGCTTTAATTATCTGTCTAAACATTCCAGGAGCACAGCTCTCTATGGGCTGAATTTCTAGCACAAGAAAAATATCTAACTCTCTCCTTCAGCACGGTTTCACAAAAGAACTTGTACCACAAAAACCTCTAGCTCCTGAAAAAGACATATCTTCTAAATTTTATCCAAACTAATAAACAAAACAGGGTCAGGGCAGAACCTTCAGCAATACCCTATGGTTTTCCATGCTTTTTAATTGTTAGTATGGTCCCTGCCAGCTTTGCTCTGTGCCAGTCAGCTCTCTGCCAAAAAATCCTCAGGCATAGCATGTAGGTAACATCAGACCTTACACTTCAGTAAGTAGCCTGGATGCAACTGCGCTCCTAAGGTGGGGGAAAGGAGAAAAGTGCTGGGTGTTCTCACTGCCCAAGGAGATAGCCCTAAACATCCATAAGTTGTAGGGCACTTAGAAGCAAAGTCAAAGGTTATCATGTTCTTGTCTGCACAAAAGACACAAAAAGGAATTTAGGCCCAAATTTTCATGCTTGGTTCCACAATGCGTTGCCTGCCTTAAGACTTAATTTAAAAAGGACTATATGCTGAATGATTCCTCCCTGGTATGTTCTCTGAATCACTATTAAGCAACAACAAGACACTAGTTCTTCACTGGGAGAGAATGTGTCACATACCTGATACCCAATGCTTCTCATGAGAGATTTATGATAAATTCTCCCTTCTTCTCCTCAAAGGATTAATATAGGGAAAACTTTTCCATTATTTTCAGAAGCAGTGAAGCATTGAACTTGACTGGTTCAGAAAACAAACAGAGAACAAAGGCCTATATAGGGTTTTCAATGGAGGTGCATGAAATCAATAAAACCTCCTTTTAAATTGAGATATTTTATATTTCAGGTTGTCTTGCACAGAATGAGATTTTAAATCAAATTACATTTATTCCCTCTTTATAATGGGCACGAATAATTATTATATTAATAATTCTATGTGTTCTTACCTCTCCCACAACTTCCAACCTGCTGGCATCATCAGAAGTACTGGTCAAATTACCATGGTGAAGCAGGGAGTCATCATCTTTGGAAGGGCTGTTTACGCCTTCTAACTCATCAAAAAAAATGTTGACATCCTTAGCTACTAAAAACAAAAATAAAAACATACATTCAAATCACCATTGAGTCAAATGGAGACACTGAGTATAACACATTATCAATAACACCACCTTTTAGTTCTGATTGAAGTATCTATTATGTTAAAATCTGATGCACATTGGAGAAGTGCTTTCTTCACCAGTGAGCCACATACAGATTTAGGATGCCACAATATCTCTCTGACGACAAATAAGTAATCTCATGTCACAATAAAACATATGCTAGCTATCTCCTCAGCTTCTCTTGGGGTAAGCAACTTCAACAATCGCTTTCTGGATTATTACGGGCTCTGAAAGTTTCTTATTATAAAGAAGCAGATTTTTAACCTACTACATAAAGTGTGTAGTTAGAATTTGTAAGAGCGGTGGGGCAGCCAGAGGCAGGAGACCCCAAATAGGTACTGCTACTTGAAAGGCACTGAATAAATGAGCCTGAGTAGAAGCTTGTCTTTGCACAATTTGGTACGTTTCCATGCATATAAAGCTGGCGTATTCATATCTATGTACTACGCAGCCCTCAGTTGTGCATGAAGCAACAGCTTAAATCTACAGGATGCTGTAATAAACCCAACATAGATAACGAGCAAAGAGATGCAAGGGCCTGGAGCACATTCCCCACTCCTGGGGATCTGGCAGTGGGCCATGGACTGTGGGCCATGACAGAGCCAGTGCAGCTCAAGATTAGAGCCGTGCTAGCTTTAGGGTGCTCTGCTCTGCTAAGCAAAAAGGTGATGAGAAGCTGTTGGGCACATCTACGGTCACACTTAAGGGCTGCTGATCTGCTGACTGAGTGTCTGTTGGATAGGAGACACAGGGCAGGCAGGCTGTGGACAGTGAGGTCCCCCCATACTCTGCAGGTCTGGTGATGAGGACATATGTGGTGGGGAAAAGAAAAATGCCTTTTCTGAGGATGACGCTTCAACTGTGGATAGACTTCATCCCGCCAACTTCATATTTCATATGCAAAATCCAGAATTGTGATAGGTAGAAGTGACCCTCCAAAGGTCAGTTACTGAGCCTCTTCCCCTGACTACAGCAAGATCAAGCATCTATTACTTGACAGAAACCTGTCTAACCCACTTCCTCACACTTTTTTGCAAACCTGACTGACTTTAGGAATCGTGCTTCTGCACAACAACCTCTTGATCCTTTCGCTTCTCCGCGACTCAGTGATAGGCAGTTATAATTCCTGTTGACAAGAATTTATATTAACATGGAACAACCAAAAAACTCTAATTGCTGGTGGCAACTTCGTTCCATTTCTAACTATTGGCTGCAGGTGTAAAACTTCCTTCCTCTCCTGTGGAGAGACTGAATAGCTGCCAAAAATGAAAGGCCATTAGCTGTTCACAGACACCATGAGCATTTTGTGACCTCCTTTTCACCTTTTCCTTCTTCAGGGACTATAGCCTTAGTTTAAGAAACCTTTTTAAAAAATCTCTGATGCTACTGACACTACAGTCTCTGCAGGTAATCTATTTTTCACTGACACAAGCAGAAGAAAGTTTTCTTCATATTATTCATCCTGAATATACATCTATGTTGCAATTTAAATATATTATTCTTTTCCTATCAATCATGAACATGGGGAAGAGATTGCTTCCTTTTTCTACATGTCTTTTACAGTATCCACAGTCTGTTATTACAACTGTATGTAGATAAAAAAGAAAACCCTAACAAAATATCCAAGAACCCTTCTTCATTTTCATGCATAAAACAAGGACAAGGTTAATGACATACATTCTATTAGCAATTGTAATACTTTTGCTTAGAAAGACACTAAAAATTTCAGAAACAACAGAAAGGTCTTCACATCCAAATTACCCCCCTCTAGATAGTAGGCTAATAAACCAACCTAGGCAGCATAATTTTTAAGAGAGATTCTGAGGTTTCAAAACTTTTAACAGTTTTTTTTTTTCATCCAGACAGTATAACAATCAGCAATGCTCTGCCAAATTAACGTTTTTAGGATACTACTCCTCAAGTTTAGCAATTTTGGGGCTGGATGTTGCCTAATCTAACTACGATTCTTTGTATCCCAATATTAGTATTACATAATATTTAATTCCTACTTAACACTTCACATCATATGCATCAGCTTTACATAGCACCCTCTGTTCTGCATGATCTCAACCAGCTTTTATAGGGATAGTGGGAGTAATAGCTTCACCTACTTCACTCTCTTTTATTTGTGCATGTCATCATAGTCCGAGAACACAAAACACATAAAACCTCTTTTTTTTGCAGATACTAAGTTTCTCTTGCCATTTTAAAGCTGCTTTTACTATCAGTCCATTTCTTTTACTTGTCATATTTTTGGGAAAAGCGCCGGGATATCATCAGAGACAAATATCCAGGATGGAGTTTTTCACACGGTCATGCTCCCAGCTCAGGGTGAGCTTACTGACAGAGGTGGAGAAGAACATCCTGGTGTCACTTTGGTTTATGTGATGGGGAAAGCCTGCAGCTCCTCAGTATCACTCTAGCTGCACCCAACCCATCCTAGGACAAACTACAGAGGTTTAAGGAGATTTAGAAGGCAAAAACACAAACTCCAATTTGTACTACATGCAGCAGAAATATTAAAGAACTATTTGACACATTAATCCATTTCAATCCATAGAAATCATACTAAAGATCCCTATAAAAGCAGGGGAAATGGTGCAAGACAGCACCTGACCTTCATTGTCCCTATTGTTTCAAAGGGGAAGACTGGAAATATTCCACCCCATCAGAAAATAGTCTGGATGTAGATCATGATCAGCTTTTGCATACATGTTTATATGAGAAGACTCTATCTGAATGCTCAACATAAAGAACTACTGGAACAGAAACCATATCAAATTACCTGAAACTTCATGGAATTGAAACCTAGAAGAGTGTCTCCAGAAAAGAGACACATGAGCCTCTTATATGATCAACACCTCCATATAGGATGAAAACAACTGCAGAAAATCAAAAAATAATTAAATAATGAAGCTTTCTGAAGATTATGCAAGATATATATGTGTCACAGACAGAGGCAATGAAAGATGTAAAAATGGAAGAGATTTTGCCTGCATGCTATGCTCCAGGGAATTTGAGCTAGCTTTTTCCTACCATTAAGACTGCCTTAGCATAAAAGATGAGGCCTTAGAGATAATAGAGTTGCTTCTTTCTGAAGTGCCAGTAATGCTTTGGGTTGCAAAATAGATGTTTTTTAAGTGGGTGTTTAGAGATGAACAACTTGGTGCGCAAGAGAGTGAATGCATTTGGAGGTTTCAAGCAGAGAATTACTGGAGTATTCTGAGGACTTGCAAGTAACAAAAAAATCTTATTTCAAGGTCACTTCAAAATCCAGCACCTCAGCAGTGACGAGAAGTTGTGGAAGCAGTTAATCTCAGCTGGCTAGTGAAATTAGCTGCTGGGACCTACCTGTACTAGAAAATTGCTTATATTGGAAGTACACAGATAATTGGTGTGCTGGTTGGTAGCTTCAGCAGTGAAGAGATGTGCTGAACTACCTCATCAGCACTAAAGTTGTGACTTTCTTCCAGTCGCACAACTGGTGAGAAAGTGAAGATCTTTGCAGCACTGCTTTGCTGTGTGATGTTGTTTGAAAATGCACTGTTGGTATTTCAGTCACAGACACTAAATATGGGGCTTTAATATTTGCCAAAAACATTTTTTCTACCCAAGTGTCATAAAATACTGTTCCATAAAACTAACTAAATAAATCAAGAAATCCTCCTTGCTTTATTGTCATAATGGTGATGATACTTCCAATCCAACTCTTCTGCTGGCTGTAGCTACCTCAGCCACCCCACTCCAATGAACATGATGCCTATGCTGCCAAATGTTGCTTCACACCCCACCTTTTGGTCCCCTTCAGACCATGACATGCATATATCCACAAATGATGCAAACAGTTTTGGACATAAATGTTTTGGACATATCATTTGGGAAAGAGACTGCTGTTAGTGTATAGCCATGTATTTTTAGGCAGTGAAATTTAACAGCAATACAGAGCAGCGTGTACATTGCTACAGGTGACATTAAGAAGTTTTAGATCGGCTTAAATATGCAAACCATTTTCTCCCCCTCATGTTCCATTTGACAGAAAAACCCACAGTATGACTTAATAATTCATAATCACTTGAGGAGTTGGACAAAATGTTGCTATAAAAATATTTTAATCCCAAATAAAATAGAACCACATATTCTGAAAACTGAATGCTGGGAAATTTGGAGTGAGAGTCTGCACACAATCTCAGTGGGTCCACCAGCCACTTTGGACTGAGAGGCTCATTCAGGTAGGGCTCAAAGATAAGAGAAGATAACTCCTCTAACCTTCTGAAGATAGACACTCAAACCCTGAGGTGCTTAAAAATAAGAATTTTCATTCAAAAATGGGACCTGACTATGTTTCGGTGTTGCAAGATGGACGCATGCTCAGAGATCAAGTTTCTGTTAATTAATAGTAAATTTATTACCAGGTGTCACAGTATGCCACCGACTATATGCTAGCTTTGGATATTATAAACTGTAGGTTGATATTCTGGACACTGCTTTTTGGAAGCTTTTAGGATTACCAGTTACCATGAAGAATAAATTTCCTTAAAAATTCTTACAGGCAATGTATGAAATAAGTACAGGGCATTTCCACTTGTTAATGGTGGCAGAAAAAAATATTGGTATCAGAGAGTATACCTTAATAAAAATCCTGAGTAGAAAACGTCTGTTTTGCAGAGACTTGCAAAGCAGAAAAGTTTGAATATGAAAAACCAAGAACCTTTCTGTATCTAGTAGTAGGCGGTTTTACTTTGGATTTTTTGATACAAACATTGCTTTGCTGCATTCACTAAGGCTGGCAGATACAATTTACAAATCTTTGTTTCAAGGAGGCCATCCTACAGAGACCATGCAGCCCAGAACTTTTGTCATGTTAAATGCTAAATTCAGTAATTACAAAGTGAATCAGCAACGCTGCCATAGGAAACTCACCGATTTCTGGCTTCCACATTATAATAATTAAAATGATAGCATTGATACCTACTGAGAGTTAATGTAAACTGGATTTTGAAAAATTTCTTACAATTTTGACTTTAAGGCAATGACCATGAGAGTAAGTTTCATACATTGAAGCAAATTATGGAAATTCATGAAATAAAACTTGAAATCTGAAGGTTTTTTAAAAAATAAAGGTATTAACTGCTTTTCCACAAGAAGTCCACCTTCTCAGCATAATTAATAGGAAATAGCCATAAAAAGCATAAAAGCCTTTGCTAGCTTTTGCCAAGGCCCTGAGGGCACAAACAACCCTGATTGTCACTGCCTGGACCTATGGGGCTCCCTGCACTTTGCCCAGGTCCCGGGACCCCATTTCAGCTCCCCAGGACTGTCAGCCTCTGCCCCACTGATGCCACAGCACGGCCACTCTCCTGCTCTCCACAGCCCTGTTCTGCCCAGCCACAGCCCCCCTGCACCAGGGAGGTACCCAAAGACCAGGGCTGGGGCTGCCTCCAGTGCCCCCCCATCTGCCCTGCTCCTGGCTGTGGCACGGGTAGGCAGTAATAGGGAATTCTGGTTCTAACTGACAGATAGAACGTGCAGATCCTCCTGCTGTCTAGTTTGTTTTAAGTCAGATCATCACCTCGTTTTGCAATCACCTATTTTACAGTTTCAGATTAGTAATTACTATTCTGTAATTACTATTTCTGAACTGTCTCTATAATTATAGGTCATTTCTGAATATCCTGTGGTCAAGAAAAAGCTTTTTTATAAAAGACTTACCACAAATCTTTAGAAAAATGTGTTTAAGACTCTACCATGAACTATAGTATTTAAATGCAGGATTTAGCTATGATGCAGTAGAAATTACTCTCAAGTCTTTTATAATAGTGTATTCACATAAAAGTAAACAACGAGATGGTAAGTCTTTATCTTCAGTTCAAGTCTAAGATATTCAATAGGGTAAAAAACAAATAAGAAAAGAAGTAGCTTTAGAGCAAAATGCTTGTTTTAAGTAACTAAACAAAATGAAATAAAATCTCCTCTACTAAATGATCATTCTTGGCAGCCTAGCAAACAGAAATATATATCATCTCACTGAAGGTGGATGAGGCAGCTCCTGCAAAAGGAAATGCTGAGGAAACACATTCTGGCAGAAAGATGTGGTCTTTAAAGTTTCCTCAGCCTTTTAAAATTTTCATTCAATGCTAAAACAAACAGGAATAAAAGTGACACTGACTATTCAGAGTAACCACTCAAGAAAGAATATTTAGGCAAGTTTATGCTAATTATTTGGTATTCACAATGGACTGAAAGTGACAAGACACTGTCCTGGACTTGTAACAAGCCTTTGTCTTTCTAGAAGAGAATGTAACTGAAGGACACTTAGTTTAACTTCCCAAAAGCAGCTGTATGTGGTCTGTTTAAAGAAAAAAACCACTGTCTCCAAGGGTGTAAAACCTGTGTCCTTATTAAATGGGTCTAAAGTAATCTATAACTATAAAAATGTTAATTCTTAAAAGTCTCTTTGTTTAATGTTATTTAGTTTTGAAATTATATTAGAATTCTTAAAACAATTTGGGATAGTGAGTGTATATTGATTAACTTGCAAATATTCGCTTTATTTAGGGTAGCATTCACTTATATTTACACATCCACACTGTGGACGTTTATGTCCAAGTTTTGGTAGTGACTCAATTTATCTCCCTAACTTCAATCTGCAGGCAACAGAGCCAATTTGAAGTCGCAGGTCATCTGTATTACTGTAATACTAATCTGTATTAAACACCTACTCTAAAATAAGACAAAATGAGCTCTAGACATGCTTGTTATATTCTGTTGACTGCAAAGGGAGCTTAGACAATGCATTCAGGTATCGAGAGCTTCATTACAAATCCTTATGTTTGAGTCAGATGAATGCCCTTTTTATGGCCACAGAAAAATGGCATACTTTTAAAAGAAACTTTTTTTTTTTTAACTTTTAACTGAAAGTTTAACATTTGAGGTTATAAGTAAACTTGTGCCATGCTGAACGACAATTTGAGGTTATTCAGCACGAGGGCATAATCAAAGAGTATGATATGAAAGTATGACACAGTACTAAGGGAAGCTGAGATATGGCCATTTAAAAGAGAACCTGCTTTGGACAAACACTGTCAATGAAATTAATCTTGACATCTGTTTTAAACAAATCATCCATTTTTATTCTCAGCCATATGCTTGAAATGCAGAAGATAACTGTTTCTTCTTGAATTTTCTTATTCTTGTTTGTCTTTGTTCTCAGCTTCTCCAGTCTACATCCCAACTGTCCCCAGGCCTGTGTGTGGGTTGCCTGAGTGGGGAGAAGAGTAGAGAAAGCAAGATCTCCTATTTAGGTTTCTTGATGGGAAAAGCTTTTTAAGTTACAAACCACAGATTTAATCCTGAACCTACATTTTAAATAACCAGGTGATTCAATTTCTAATGATTACCACCATTATTATACTAACCTCAGAGTTTCCCTACCACCACCAAACTAATACCACCACGATATGACCTGAACCTACCACCCGGTGGTTCCTTATTCATATAGCAAAAAACAGTAGCGGAGGGTTTTACCCATTCCTATACATCTTTTAGCATTCAAGAACGTAACTATCCGTTTCTCACTTTATAAAATTGCTACACAAAACATCCAGTTTAAAATAAAACTGGAAAAGAGGGAAACCAGGAAGCCAGCTATCAATGTCGTCGTGATATGCGTTTTGATTCCTGGACCGTATCAGAGTTTTTACCCTATTATGAAAAGTTTCCACTGAAATTCCAGATTTTCTTTTATTCTGGAGTTGCGTCAGTTTTGGGGGTGGTGGTGTGTCTTCTGTTGCTGTTAACAAGACTATCATTTCTTCTAGCACAAGTCTTGAGATCTTCTGCTGTTGGTGAAGGAACCAATCAATTGTTAGTCCCCAAGCACATTACGTGTGAAAGGAGATGGTTTCACACAGTATCTAAGATATATAGGCCTTCAGCTGTTGTGACAAGCCCATCACTTCTCATCCCCAAAATTACCAGTATAAAAATTGTGAATATACCCCAACACTTCAGACATCTGGAACTTCAAACCTCGTCTTAGATCCCAGACTGCAGTATGTGCATGACATTATTAGCTCACACAGACATTCAAGAGTTTAAATAATGGATTAAAGGAAATAAGAATCTTGATATTACTGATTACTTCTGCATAGGAAATATATACTGCTGGAATCCTTAGGTACATAATAATTCAAATCTTACTACAATTTCTCTAATAGTAAAAGATTTCTTACTGTTCCCCAATAACTTCATTGAACTTCCTCACAGGTTTTAGTAATGCATACTCACATATCATTCAGTTCATCACTTTGGTCCTTCAGTTACAATTACAATGCATCTCAATTGATTCTTCTACCATAAACTCCATTTTTTATCCAAGGAATAACTTACTTTCTTGTATTGCATTAAGAATCTCTGAAAAGTCCACATCTGTCTTCTCTATGTCTGGTTTTATCCATATTTGCGTTTCCAGCCGGTTAACCTGCAAATCCTCTCTTCCTTCTGAAGAAATTGAAGAGATTGATGGGGTTTGTGACAGTGCAGTAGAAAATCCAGTGAAGGGGCTTTCAGGTTAGGAAACGTATACTTTGAATAAAGCTACTTAATTTTTTTCCCTAGCAGAACCATTTTTTCTTTAAACCAAGCAACTTTTGATATAACGTGAATTATCTAAAGCTAAATACAATGAAACAACATTCTCTGCTATCAGCAATGATGCAGAGTCACCACTGGTGAGTCAGGTAAAGATATGCCATCATGCCATGAGCATCCCTCACCATACCCTCAACAAAAATAATTCTGAGATGTGAAAACAGACAAGAGGTGTTGCTACAAATGACGTAGCACTACAGGAACATCCAGACTGAAATAAAAAACACTAACGCACAAAGGATGAATTAAGTCTCAGGACAGAAAACAACCATTAGGACAAAACCATCATGGACAGCATGTTTCAGCCACAGGACACCATATGTTCTCACATGCCAAGCTGATGGTATGCCATGGTCTAGGAACACTCTAGCACTACAGTCCATTTTGAAGGGGGTCACATTGGTATGTAATGGTTTCTGTTTAAAAGCACTGCAGAATAAAATCATAGGCTAGCAGGTCATAGTTTCAAACCAATTTGCACATGTGAATAGGCACAAGATTTGCCCATTTCAGTGTCCTCTCAAAATAGGTGAAGAAAAAAAGGAGGTTTTGAAAACATTTCCATGTAAAGGAAAGCAGCTGCACATCAAGAGTAGACAGGAAAAGGTATTGGGTGTGTGGGCTTAAACTGCTGGATACAGGGTATTCTCATACAGCCAGAAAGGAGGAGGGAGCTACTTAAGCACATGGCCAATTTTAAAAAAGCATCAACAAAACCTTATCTTTCACAAAGGCACCTGTTAGAAGTGATGCTGTTGAGTAACTAATACACAGAGTTAGCAGAGAGCTGCAGCGGTCAGGGAGATATCTGGGAAAGGACTTCAGAACAAAATACCATGGTGGAAGAAGAATCTTCAGGTCATTTAGGCCATTACTATGCTTTCACTAGAGGCTTTCACTCATGCCTTTGATGGAAGCATTTTCCTTTCTTCTGGAGTCTGCCTATGAAAAACTGGTCTAGTTTTTAATTCCCTCCTAGCCCATTGTATCTTTCCCCTCATCAAATTACTATCTCACCATTGCCTTGATGAGAGAGCTCTGAATTATATTCCTGGGCACAAAACTACTCAATCCTATTTTAAAGGCCCTTCTTCACTTTTTGGAAATAGAGATCTCAAAATGGGTACACATACACCAGCTTCAGCCCTTTTTATTTCTCATCATTAAATATTATAAATTCAAACCATCTCATGCTTGCCCTAGCATATTCTTTTGTTCCACAGCAAAGACCCATTGTTAACATCAGAGACAGGTCCCCTTGTAGACTCCTGTGTAAAGTGATCTGTCATAGCAGCAGCAGGAATTGGCATTTAATGATGTAGAACAAAGAGAATTTCCTAAGTGAGACAGCTGATTATTCATATAATAGCAGCCGAGGGAAATCTGCAGATGGCCTCAGAGGTGGGAGACTAGGATGTGCCCCAGAAGAGAATTCTGAGGACAAAGGAAATATACTGCAGCTGCTGCAAAAGACTTAATAGGGTGGAGGTAGAGAAGTAAGTAACGGACAGCAATTCAGTTAAGCAGCTTTGCAAGTGATATCATTCAAATTCTTGTTAAATACTCAGCTACAACTTTTAACATACACTTTTAACAAACACAATTACATATTAGCCTACTCAAATCCACCAGTTTTTCTTCTCCATTTCAACCTTAATAAGAGCAAAATAATGACAATACTGACAAATATAAAACACCCCTTCTCCGCAAAGTCCTCCATCCTAGTTACACCCAATCACGGCTCCTCAGAACACATGAAAGTAGCAGAATCCTTGCAGCATCTCCAACAGATCAGAACTAATTGGGCTGGGGAGAGACGAAGTGACAGCCACGGCTGTCCCGAAGTGTTGATATGAGATGGAGTATCTAACCACAGGCCTTTTCAAAAAATGAAACTGTTGGAGCACATACATATTAAATTTCAAAGCCACTTTTTAATTAATGAAAAATGCCATCTAGAAAAAATGTCCAGCCTAAGCCTGACTGTTGTTCAACCTAACACAGCTTACAAAGCCAAGACAAGTTTTGCTGCATTCAAATCTCCTCTCCTATATTTGACTCATTTGCAGTATGGGGAGCTTCCAGCACTCCACACAAACAGTCTCATATGCTTCTCTGACTCATGGTAGCCTTAATATTGCACAAGTACCAGACCAACAATATCATCCTCTGATTTCACTTAAAATTGCATGCATAATCTTCTTCCAGTCATTTGTGATTTAACGCTTGGCTAATCACAAACTTGACTTCAACAACAGAAGGAGCAAAAGAAATGCATTGCCAACATCATAGCTTCTAAATAAGTGGTTACAAAACAGTTTCGCTTTTCTCCCATGATCATGTTGCCAACAAACGGACTTGAATCAAGACACATTTGCTTCTACCTTCCTCCGTCTCACTCAGCACCCACTTTGCAGGAAGGAGCGCTGCAGATTTTAGCTGAAAGAACTCCAATGTGATGGGTCATGGACTGGCCAACTTAATGATTGCTGATTTGTTGACAGTCAGAGGTTCTAGCCCAGCAGCTCATTGGAAAAGGCCAGAGTGTTCTCTTCCATGTCCAAAAGAGGTTTATTTTCTTTATCTTACCACACATCTCCAACACAACAAAACAAGATAGTATCTGGTGTCACTGTTGCTACTAAGCAGTCACTAGCCTGGCTTTAGCACTTCCTTCTTGCTGTAGCAGCTGCTGACTTGTGCTTTATCAGTGACAGGTCCCACTGAGTAAACTCTAAGCAACATAGCCTGGGATGCTGGGAGGGAAACATGAGAAATAAACACATACAAATAAAAGTGAAATAAATATTAGATTTATCAAATTTCATATATTTTATTAAAAGATCAGTCTGAGATTTTTCTCAGTTTACTGAGATGTTTTAGTTCAACTGAAAAATTTAAATTAGCTCATGGCATTCCCTCTGATTTACTTGTTAATTCATAAAGTCGCGCATAAAATAACACACTCTTTCCTTTATTTGTTTTGAAGGGTCTCTACTAATTAGTTTAGGAAAACAAATTAGATTTTAAAAATGCATTTCATTTCTAGAAACTGAATGAGATAGCTTGCTCTAAACCCAAATTTTAAAGTGCTTCTAAATATCAAAATGATCACATGTATCAGATAAGTGAATTACATAACAAGGTAGTTAATATGGTAGTTAATAATGTTAAACAATGTCGTTCCTACTGCAGCGAGACAGATTCTGTGTCTGCTTAAAATTAAAAACTCAGGTTCTTTGCCAGATAAGGCCTTATTACATGCATCTAGTATCTAGCCAGTTATCACATTCAGCTTTTTAGACATGAATTTTACAAGCAAGTGTCTATTTTCTTGCACAGGAAACACCCGGAGCCAGATTTTGAAAGGTTGGACATTTTTATACATACACTGTGATGTGAAAATCATATTTGCAGATCGAGACCCTTCACATTGTTGTCTGAAATTGAGCATGAGCACTTGGGTGCACAGAAAAATGTGCATGGTTTCAGTTTTTGGCCCCAAAATAAAGAATATAAAATTTAGCAGATGGAAAAAGTGCTGCTGTTTCTCACTGCACAATAAAAGGGCTTGTATTTATTCCATATACTTGAATGGACATGTGAGAACAGAGCTGATCTTTGTAATTCACAGCCAAGTCTTCTTGAAGAGTTTTACCACTTAGGTTCTTCTTATTGGTTGAATTAGAAATACTCAACTCAGTTGCTTTGTGAAATTAGTCTCTATTCTTTGCCCCCCCTCATTTCCCATTAACTCAGCAAGTGCAAAAAAATGTGTCTAAAGCTCTAGAAGTTTCTGTAGAGAAAAATTTACAGCTTCAAAAGATCTTTTATGGAAAAAGGCAGATAGGCAGAGACTTCTATCACTACATAGAGCCACTTTTTTATTTTTTAAATCATTTTGACAGCAAACGTAATCACAATGGCTATACTTCAGCTTGGAAATTAAATATGAGTAGCAAATGAATAGCATACCATGTGGTTAGATGCTCCTGTCACAGGGCCATCTACCTCTAACAGGGCAGTTTTTAGCAAAAGCAAATATAATTCTAACAACAGTGATTTTTTTGGCTACATTAAGTATTATTTCTATAGACAAGTTGCTCCTTCTTGGTAGAGCATATTCTTTAAAGCAAGCAAAAAGCTTCTGTGCATGATGCCCTTTTCACTAAAGTCAGCCTCAGGTCAAAATGGGGTGAAGGACCACCCTCACAGAGGTACATTTTCTACCGGCTTCTTGCTGTGAGTGCTAGGCAGGCCAGCTACAGTAAATGCACAAAACTGGGAATCATTTAAAGCGTTATCTATACATGTTAGTCAGAGCTATAACCCATTAAATCTATAGCTTTACTGATCTCAATTCTGACATTGTATTTTCTGTGACTGGAATGAAATAAAGCGTACACCACAGTGGGTCTCCCCAGCACCCAGCACATGACTGCACTGGACAAAGCATGAAAAACATGTTGGTTCAATTATTGCATCAGAAAAAACAAAGAAGCTTTTCTCTGAATCATAGGATATATGCAAATGTATATTCATACACACATCTTCCTAGCAAGATAAAGCTGGCCTTAAAGCAGTGGCTCAGAGATAGCTGATTACGTCTCATTAGGTGGAAGGCTGGCACATCTCATAGTAAGTCTTTAAAAGAAAGCTGTTTTTGCTACATTGGTCAGAGAGAAATTCAGATTTTCCATAAGAAACCCTATTCTGTTTTGTTTCTCACCAAGCCAGCAAAGTATTGCAAGATTCTTTCTGCCTGAGCATTTTTCTCTCCTGAAGCATAAACTGGATGCCAGTGTTATTCTGTGCATCGATCTTACTGTGGTGATTAAATTAGTCAGATTTTCATATATTAAAATTATTGAATTTCTTCTTGCTGCTCTTAAAACTGTCAAGTACAATAGTGCAGAGTTCCACACTGGAAAAGTATTGTTGATAAGACAAAATATTGTGTAACAGAGAAGAAGCAGAGGAATAAAGCAATAGAGTTGCAGGAGAAGGAAAAATTAGGTAGGTTTAATATACATGTGGTCAGTAACCACATTTTTTAAAACATAATCAATTATCAATTCTAGGATTGTAATTATGAAGATCCAAAATTTAGTATCAGTGGCATAATTTGATTTAATCCAGGTCACTTTCATATTAAATATAAAACATTTTTTCCTCTTGACTAACTCTAGTATAGATGTCTTCCTCAATGGATATAAAAAAGAGGAAACAAAGAAGAGGATATTTTAGGCTCTTTACAACTCCTTTGTGCAGGTGTAAGGGTTTGTCCTCTCCATGTACAGCTAAGACAGTTCCTGAAAGTACAGGCTGAGTCCATGCAGAAATAAGTATAACTGTCTTTTGGTATTTGTTTTCCTCTTGAACAGATAAGAAAAATGCAACATCAGCATTTTTCAAGATCTATTTTTCCCCTCCCCATAGGGGTTTAAGAACAAAAATGTTTGGAAATGTCAGAAGGTCTTTTGGCAGGTGAGGTTAACATTGATGAGCTGCAAGCTGCAAATTCTACTAACTCATTGAGGTTTCAACCCCTACACAGTAGCAAGGTGGCTGCAGATACACACATACAAGAGGGCAGTTCCCTCAGACCTGCACAGTTTCTTATAAAAAGCCTCACTTAAGTCAGGGCAAAGCCCTCATATCTTCTTCACAAATATCTTCTTCACAAATATCTTCTCAGGACATAGTATGGAAACACATACCATGTGGTATGTCTCAAGCTGCCCCTTTGCCACAGGGAAGGAAAAGGCTCAGTTTCAACCTGCAATCCTTTGTCCCACCCTGCACTTGACTCATTTCTGGAACAAAACTATTACCCAGAAAGCTTTCCCTGCTACTTACCAGTAGCACTAAGCTTTCCTCTACTTTACAACTTCAACACAATTTCAGATTTCTTCATGGAGTTGCGATGACGAGTTCCCTTTTTCTTTCATTTTGATGCTCGTTTACAGTCTTGTCTTCCTCTTGAAGTTAGCAGTTGGGAGAAGGACAGTAGAAGTCATATGTGTAATTCTCTGTTTCAGAGAACTTGTTGACATATCTGCATACTTAAATGCATCATATCAGAGTACGACCAGCTGTCTACCACATCTGCAGTAGTTTCTGTGGCTGCCCATAGGTAAGTATTGGTAAGTAGAAACGTCTGCCCATATGTAACTGTAGTGACAAATTGGGAATACCAGTTTTCCCTAACTTTAGGTACTTCCTTTTACCTGTGTAGATCACAGGATTTGCCATCATCTCTCTACAAAGCACATCCATGTTTCTGGAAGAATTATAAATTATAGGTAATGATACATGTTGAAAGAAAGACATTTAAAGTCTTCTGATTTAACTCAAAGCACTCCATCATATCAACATTAATACACTGTGCTTCCAAGACTGAAAATGTGGGTACCCTGTGAAAATATCTGCAGACCTTAAAAACCTCTGACTTGTTAGATTACCATATATATCTAGAAATATGTAATGACTTGGATACAAGTCTTGATAGTCTTAATTGGTTCACCAATTACCTTTAAAAAGGAGTATGTCACTATTCAGCATAGCTGTCACTAGTCAGCATAGCTAATAAAATCTTCCACTATGCAGAAAACACCAATTCTCTTAATGGTTTTCTCATGGTAAAATAATGTGTCTTTCATGTTTGTGTCTGGGAATCAAATGATGAGTGTAAATGCACAAAAATGCCTTGCTAGTTTTAACAATGCTTTGAAAGTTATTGGAATAGGGTCACTTCATTTCCTATAGAACAGTCCAATGAATGTTAGGGAAAAAAATAATTAAAAACCCAAATCATTCTATTTAGCATGAAGAACCTATAGCATAGTTGTCTCTGGGCAGCGTCATGTCAAGGGTATGGAAATAACAATACTGCAATTATTTTTAAAAGGCAATTTAAAAATAGTTTCCCTTTGCCTTGCAATACAATGTAAAGCATGACATATGTTTAATTATGTTAATACAAACTCTTTTCTTATCTTTCAGAAACAGAAGTAGTGAAGGGAGAATTTCTAAACACTTAATATTAACTTACCACGCAGTAAGATATTTTGAAGACATATGGTTTCCATTCTCCCCTCCATTAAAGTCTGGCTGGCATCAGAGAAATCCACTCAGCCAAATAACCATAGAGAAGTGGGGAGTCCTACATTCTGTTCTCACTCTCTGTCTCTCTATCATGCTGTGTACGCCTTTTCCACAAAGAGTGTCTATCCCTTGGTGCAAAGCCACATCTTGAAAATCTCCTCTCCTAGCAAAATAGGTAATTGGTGAACCAATTAAGACTATCAAGACTTGTATCCAAGTCGTTACATATTTCTAGATATATAATGTGTTGCATCCCAGTCTGCATCAAAAGAAGTGCAGCCAGGAGGTCAAGAGAGGCGATTCTTCCCCTCTACTCTGCTCTTATGAGACCCTACCTGGAGTACTGCATCCAGCTCTGGAGCCCCCAACTTTAGAAGGACACAGACATGTTGGAGCAAGCCCAGAGAAGGGCCATGAAGATGATCAGAGGACTGGAGGACTTCTCCTATTAGGACAGGCTGAGAGAGTCGGGGTTGTTCAGCCTGGAGAAGAGAAGGCTCCAGGGAGACTTTACAGAAGCCTTCTAATACTTAAAGGGAGCCTACAGGAGAGATGGAGAGGGACTCTTTGTTGGGGATTGTAGTGATAGGATGAGGGGTAACAATTTTAAACAGAAAAGAGGGTAGATTTAGATTAGATATAAAGGAAGAAATTCTTTGCTGTGAGGGTGGCAAGGCACAGGAACACAACTTGCCCAGAGAAGCTATGGATGCACCGTCCCTGGAAGGGTTCAAGGCCAGGCTGGATGGGGCTTTGAGCAACCAGGTCTAGTGGAAGGTGTCCTGTCTCTGACCATGGCAGGGGGCTTAGAACTAGATGATCTCTTCCAAACCATTCTATTTGCTACTACTCTTATTTATATAGAAATGACAGTAGGAATGAGTATCTTTTATTTCTACCTCTTTCCTCTTACACTATGAGTACACATATAAAAACATAGTTATCAAAAATCACTATGCATGTTCATCATATATGCATGTTCAAACATTTGTCCATGTTTAACAAATCTAACTATTTGTGAATGATAAACCCCTTAGTTACCATCTATCTTTAACAATATCAGTTATTAGCAGGCAATTCATAAAGAGGAGAGGGAGAAAACATTTGCTGAATAAACTGTTTATTGCAAAAAGCTTTCCCAGTTCCCAAGTCAGCAGTTTACTGATGAGACAAGCAGAAAAGCTGGCTGCACAGAGATAAGAGGCATGACCTAACAGATAACCTCAGGGCACCAAAGATTTACTTCATTATAACGCAGGACTTCAGGACAGCTTTTATAAGATGACAGATGTCTCTTCCAGGTGGATTTTAATATAACAACCAATTGTACAGACTTACACCACTGTACAGTTACACCATAGCCTAATTGCTACCTTCACAGTCTAAACACATCCTGGTAATTAATTCCCACAAAAAGCACCAGCAGGTAAACCATTTTGGAAACTTCAACTGCCCTGAGACTGCTGAGGAATGAACGTAGCACAGGAAATGTGAAACCAGTTATCCTAAAGACAGGATAGCAGATCCTATCGAGCACGGGATCCTGTTTCTGACAGCTGACGCCTAGACAAAGCAAAGATGAACAGGGCAAGCACATCCAGTCTATCCCCAGTCTGACCCTTCCAGTTTGTAGAGATTTGGAGATTTCTGGAGTGGAAGATGTCATCTAGATGACAACGATTCATGGCTACCAATGCCCCTTTTTCTCTACCAAGATGTTCCTTTTATACTCAATGTCCCTTGTGAACTAACAGGTAGCCATCACATCCCTCCCTCCCCCTTTTACTGGTGTTCTTTCCAGCCTCTGTGGGCTAGAGGGTCTTCTCCTTAGTTATAGTGCCATTGTAACCCCTAACGTCCAGGCCAGGGGCCATGAAGCTCAGAAATTCACTGTCACTGCAAAGCCTTTCTTTTATCTCAGACAAGAACTACCATGCTCACCCTATGAAATATACCTTCCTGTACAGAAACTAAGGGTGGAGCAGTGAATCCCACCCTAGTCTAACACAGAGAGAGGATATTGCTCCAGCCTACCAGTCTGGGTGTGTGGAGATCTAATTAGGGAGAGTTAAGATAAACAGCATTATCATTCAATTACAAATTGAAGCTGAATTTATAGATTGATTGTGTAATAATAGTCTTTCTCAGATTTTTAATTTGTCTTTGAGAGTACCTCACAAGCAGCAGGAACCCTGCCCCTTATACTGGTGCAGTTGACCTTTCTTAGCAAGCCCTGAGACCTACGATAATTACCAAGACCTGCTAGGGAGAAACAGAGCACTTTACCACTAAAATGCATGGACTAGTTTTGGGCTGTTCACACAGAATGCCTGCCCAAAAGAGATTATTTCAGTAATTGGCATTAGGCAGAGTAGGAGAACATCTGAATGGCAAGGGTCACAATTTTCAGGCATTCTAGCAGCACAAAGGGCCTTGAAAGTATGTGCTGTTTTGATGACCCTTATAACATCTACTCAACCAAGAAGCAAGCCCCCCCCGCCTTTATTTTTATTAATTTTGACATTTCAGAATGAACCAGAAAACTTGATGTTAGGAAAGAGGTCTTGCTATCCTTTGCACTGGAACAACCATTTTGTGGAAATTAGTAACACCATGCAGTCCTATTACAGTCAAAAGCCTTTTCCGATCTTAAAAACATCTCTGCCAAAGTAGAAGCAAGTTGTTCCATCTTTTGACAGTCTACCTGCAAGAATATTTCCTTGGAATACATTAGAAATAGAGGCTTACATAATGCTCAGTCCCCTTTAAGCAAGAACTATAAAGCTAAGAAAAAGCCACATTTTTCAGTCAGACATTATAGGAACATAACTGATTATTCAAAGTCTCTCTCACTGCTTCTTGAACCATAAGCTATTTTTTTTTAAAAAAGTGGGTCATTACTCTCTCAGAAACATGGTAAAATTTTACATATTTTGTCTACTTCAGCAAAACCTAAGATGGTCAAGAATTTTCTTAATTGTTTTAAGACAATCATGGTACACTGGTGGCAGGACAGTATAAACCTGCCTTGGGATGTGTGATATTCCCTGTTTGTTGCTAAGCCACACCTCACTGTCTGTTCCTATTTTGGACAAGTTTCCCCTGGAGGGGAAAGTGTCTGAGGATGGAACAATCCAGAATATCCAGAGCAAGTGGCATTTTGCAGCTCTTGTGGTACAACTGTATGTTCTAAACTAACAACAGCTAGGGGAGCTGAAACCTGAGTGTGAGTTGTACTGATTTTAAAATAACCATACATAATTGATTGCAAGAGTGAATGAAAGATCGTTCTACAACAGCAAACAGGAGACTGATCAAAGGAGGAAGGGGGAAAAAAAATAAGTCTCTGAAAAGAGTTGAGTTTAAAAATACATACTCTAGAGAAGTAGAACACGCTCAAAGTCACCACTTTAAATTACTAATAGTATTTTTGAAGCTGCTTATTAAGGGCATGCATAGGTCCCAGGTACATTCAGTACCTTTGTGTATCACATGCAGCACAAATTCACAAATTGATATCAAGAGATGCGATTTCTGCCTAAATATTTTTTTTTTAAATTAAGCAAGGTAGTTAGCATTGAAAACCAGTGCTTTATCCTCTAGGGGTTTGCAAAACTGTTCTCCAAACTGTTAGAATGAACATTTTAGGAGACTTTAGCTTAGGAACAGGAATTTTCAAAGAAGAGGCTTTTGCCCTAGATAAGTAAAGTGATGAATGGAATGGGCTGGATGACTAAGCAAAGTGATAGCTAGCTAGTTCAGTTCTTAAAGTACTGCATAATCACCAAGTGATGATCTGTCACTTAGCCCAGTGACAAAAGGTCCTCCTTGTAATTGAGGCAAACTGTTCTCTGTAGGAGGTTTGCAGAGGCTCCAGAGCACCAAGAGTCAGGATAATGAACCTCCTCTGTGTTGAGCAAGGAGGTATTTCCAGCTCACGCTTGAGGTACAGACATGGAAAAAATTTTGTCTGGTGCATCGAACTTGCGTTGTGTTGAACACAAGCTGCAGATAAAAAGTTAAGTATGCAGCCTGGTTTCTTTGTCCCTCTGCATAGGGACACTTCTTGTAAACATATTTTTTTAATAATATGAAAATTATTTTGATGAAAGGAATATTAAACTTTTTTGAAATCTGCTTGGTTTTTTTCATGTTTCGCTCTACATGGGAGGAAGTTCTGTATACACCCAGGAGAAGGCATATTGAAAAAGACTGCACCCCTAATAATGTTAGATAAGTAAGATAACAGCAGTACTGTCAATGTGAATTCAAATTTTCAGGTGAGTTTCCATCAGCCATTCCCATGCCATGCATGTGTTTACTGCCAAGAAATATTTGCACAACAGAGCTTTCTGGAAGAGTTATTTGCAGTTTATTCTTTTAATCTGAGAGAGATTTATGTCCTGTCAGTCAGCAAAAAGAATGTGATTTAAACAACAAGTGACATCTAACACACACAGATCTTCTAAAGACCATTCACAACCAAACGTGAATGCTGACAAGCATGTGCACATTTCATGATGATTTCTTTTGCATGGTAAATTGTCATTTTTGAAGGACTCAGTTATAATTTCCTTGATGATTCAAAGTTCATTAAGTTGTGACTAAGCTCATTAAACATACATCTCCTTTTTTCTTTTAATTTTGATTGCCACAGTTTCAAGAACACTGCATTTTCCCTTGCCTCCCAAGTCAGCTCTGTTGACCAACACTTCTTTCTTATTTTCATGACCAGTAACTACAGACATCAGTAAAAATGCTACAGTTTCATGAGCAGTAAGAAAAAAGTGGATCCAAAAGTAAAGAAAAGCATGCGTAAAGGCAAATCCTTTAACATTTGTAACATATCTATTAGGTAACATTTGTCATAAATGGCAAAAGACTGATGAAAAGAAGATTCTCACTGAATTCCAATAACCCCAATAGACTTCCACCATGATGCCAGAAACTAGTCCTTTCAGTAGTTGTTTCCCTGCCATTGAACATAAAATTCTTTCAAATATAATGGGTAAGCTTATATCATTTCAGGAAGCAAGGGTTCTCCATTCCAAAATGTACTGTTCTTGGCTTTGAAGGCAATGTTTTTGAACAGTAAACTCTTGAAAGCAGAAATTTCTGGAATATTTTTATGTGTTTTCTGGAGTGAAGACTCTTTACATATTTACTAAATTCTGGAAATAAATTATTCAAAGAAAATGCTACCTGTTGGATGTGTAGATTGCCTGCAGATCTAATATGTCATAAATGAATATGTACATTATTATGTATTCACTTCTGTATAAAAATCAACTGCATGAAGGCTAAATCAGGGGCCTTTACAGGAAGCGTTTAGAAAGAAATTCTTGCTGGGGAATCTTTGAATCCCTGTTATTACAAAATGGGTAACCATTGTTAGCAAGCATTGTAAGTAGAGAAGAACTAAGAAGATTCCAGAGTTTCACACAATGAAAGAATTCACTTTACTGTTTCTTAGACTTATCAAATAAGACAATTTTTCCACAGCTGGCAAATTTAATGACTCCTAGAGAAACTAGGTTTGGCAAGTTCTGCAGAATCTGAGAATAAAAGAATTGATCAGCAACAGGAGGAAGCAAGGTAATATTGTCCTGATTTGGATTAAAGAGTATTGATAGATAGAGCAGGCAGAAATTAAAGCCTTGCATACTCCATCGCAAAGGTGCAACACTGTCAGAAGAGAGGCAAGCACTTTTTTTTGTCCCCAGATTTGCCTAACCCTTGCCCTAAGGCAACAGACTGGCATGAGAGTTTAACCTCCTCTTGGCTTGTTCAGAATTTAGCTCTGCTGCTCTTACAGACAACCTAAATGCTGATTACTATTGCTTTCAAAATAAGCCTCCTATGTGTAACACAGACACATCAGTCATAAACCATCTTCAAGAGAGGTTTAACAATTTACAGCAGCCAAAGTTTTGTCTCAAATGCTTTGAACCCTATACTTCAATAATAACCTTGTACCCCATTAGCCACAACATACCACAGCTGCTTGGGTAACTGGAAGTTTCTCAAAAATAAAACTACTCTTCCTCCCTAATTCCGGAAGGAATGCATATTTGCCTCAGTATTTTTGCATCTAAATTTACCATCTGATTGCTTTTTCTCCTTTCTAAGAGAAACTTTTCTCATACAGCTGCACCTGCAAAGATATCAGGAGTCTTCACCATTAACAGTCATTTTCTTCCATTAATTTCCGTGTTTTGTTTCAGTTACTTAATGCTTTGTGATCTGCTTAAAATCAGAGTTCAGAAGCTGTAGCTCTGTTTGTGGCTGAGCAATATTTCTTTGCAAGCTTGCACAATAAGGGTTTTTTTTTTAATTTTTATTTTAGTAAGACATGTTGTGGACAATGAGGGCTGCTCGCTAGCCCCTCTAACCCCCAGAGTAACATCAAAAGTCACCAGCCTCAAGCTCCTTATTACCTACAAATAAAACTGTCAGGGAAACAAGTGCTGTAACACTGAACAATATCTGTAGTTCTTCCTCCTTAGCATGTAGCTCCCTATGAACTTCAGTTAAAGGAAACAGCTGTCAATTAACAATAATTCATCATAAATAATAAAAGGTGTCATTCTGGAAAGAAGAAAAGTGGCCAGGGGAAGCAAAGTGGTATGCAGAAAACAGAACTGGTGTGCTCTTAAGAGGGAAAAAACACACATATTCTTAACTCTGTCATTTTATCAAGAATCTTTCCATGTTTCTAGACTCTCCAATTGATAAGAATTAGAAATCCATTTTAAATCCTCAGAATAACCTTCTGTACAATCTATTATCCCAGACTATCTTCATGTTTTGGGGTAGTTATTAATTGTACAGAGAAAATATCAAACTGAGTATTATGTATACTGTTCCAACAGTAAGACTTGACTGTGATAACAACAGTCCAATGGAAGGAAGAACCCAAATTGTATGAACTACTTAAGATTACACTGAAAAAAAATCTGAGGAATTTACTCTATGCAATAGGAGGAGCATAGCTTGAAAAATGGTGGAGTAAGATCTGTTAACTGAGTAATTAATATACATCAGAACATTTTCTCTCTGAAATACTTAACTATTTATAATGTACAGCCTTAAATAAGGTACTACCATTGGTCAACTAGTTTATTGTGCTAATTATTTATGAAGCTACAGCTGTTAATTTGTGTATCTCTAAGAGCAAATAACATATGATTTTAGGTTTAAATTAACATTTTCTCTTAGGGGTGTTATTTATTACGAGTGCTGCCTGACCATAACCTTTCTTAAAGTCTACTTGCATACAACTCAAATGCTTGTAATTTAATCTGGACACAGAGACAAATTTAGCGTCTCTCTGTGTCTCTTTAGACAGAGAATTAGAAAGTCAGACCCAAATCATAAAAACATGATTTCATACCAGATGAAACAATGACACTGTAAGTTGGTTAAGACTCCTGTCATACACCATATTTCTAAAAATCTGCAGCATTTCAAGTTCTGGATACTATTAACTCCTCTTAACTTCAGAGAAGCTCATAATACTAAATGCCTCCTTGAACCAAGAACGTTCTCTGTAAGTCATAGTTGCTTTTATTGTCTAAAGAGCAAAGTACAATAGACAAAACTCATCTCATATGACTGTACTGAGAGCTAAATTCCTCAGAGAACCACCCTCAAAATGATGCTAAATAATGACCTGCCCTTTAGGAAACCTCTGTGGTCTACCTAAAAAGGGATCTTTTTCTCAATCAGAAGCCAGCATATAGTGCTTGTAAATTAATTAGCATTAAAGCACAGGCTACATCTATCAACACATAGATGTACAACATAGAATTTGATGGCTTAAAATGAATATAGCTATTGGGAATATTCAAGGTACTTTTTTCCACAAACTGTTATGCAATATTCATTTGTCAATCTTTTAACATGCTGCAGTCATGATTATATATCTTTAGCAACAACATTTCTGCAGTAGTAATTTCTTTTCAAAGAAAAAAACATAGAAACTGAAAAAATAGAAAGACGAACAAGTGAACAGAGGAACTGAAATAAACAAAACATATGGTTATGAGTCACTTCAAATTCTTAATTAATCTATGTTGACAAAGATTACGGTGACTAAACAGTATGGGTGCATGAAACTCATGGCAGTAGACCTGCATAGCAACCCACAATAAATAATCTAAATTCTCAAGTTCTACGAAAAATTAAGCTATTTACTAGGTCTGGAAGGTAATGAAAGCATGCTCAGGCTTTGCAGGCAGAACTGTCTGTCCTACACAGACTCTGCTTTGTGGTACCCAAGTAGCTGCATATAGAGTATATCATGGCCTTTCCTGGGCAGTAACACTGGAAGATTATTGACACCCTTCAAGATATAAGCTACAAAACCGATTTCGTGGGCAGCCTTAATTTGCTCTATTCAGGAAAGAAATGTGGAGTTTGATTTTCACTGTGAAGAAGATGGCCAGCACAAATGTACTCCCCTGTTATAAGAAAAGATACTTCTAAAATAGCTCTGGCAATTAACATAACAAGGGATGAACTCATGATGTCAATTAGAATTTGATGGCTCCCAGGAGATTCTAGCTTTCTTTTAAAAAGTTTAATTTTGTTAACCAGTTAATGTATGTTGTAAAATCTCCTTTGGATCTAGAGTTCTTGTTTGCATTCTAGCAGCAAGACGATCTATACTCTGGATTGTGTCTTTGTTCAAAATGAACATGTGTCAATTACTGAGTTCCACAGGGGATGCCTGTGGCCTCCAGAGCATTGCATTAGCTCAGGGCTTGTCAAAATTAAACATGCATAAAGGGAACAGTATTAAAAAACAACAGCCCAAAGCTCTCTCTACATTAATATTCTGGACACCGCTATACATTGCATGTTTTTTAATGATTAAACTTACATTTTTATTTCCCATTTTCAGCTGTTCCAACTGTTGTTACTCCCTGTAATCTATAATGGACAAAACCACACCAAACATAGACAAAACGTCAATTGACACCTCTGATCATCAACAGACTGACCTCCATGCAAGCATTAATTATTGATACCAGCTTCACAACATCTTGGCACAGTACAGAAGAAACGGAACTGAAAAAGGTGTCAAGCCAAATGTGTTACCTGGCTGATGTGTTTTTGCTTTTTCACCAGTGACTGCTGAAATAGATCCAGAAGATGAGGCTTCCATTTTTATTGACCTTCTGACTTGTGGGAGTGAAGGATGCCCAACCACGGGCAGACGCTGTGACACTGGGTAGCTTGCTGCAGTTCTCCTCTGACAGATTTGTGCACGCCTTTCAGCCCCATGAATAGATAAACTTATACCTGACAGGAATAAGAATTAGTACCATTAGATTCAAGAATCCAGAATGGAATAACTAAAGTATAAAAATTTCCAGGATTAAAAAATGGAGCTGTTTCGCCCTTCTTGAAGAAGAAAAGAAAGAGAACTATAAAAACATGAATTTTCTATGACAGTGAAAAATGTGAACATCTTTGCTGCTGTGCTGAAGACATCAGAGTCAGCCATACTAATAGATATTTAAATTAATACACAGTTACGATTTACTGCATTACTGGCCTGCAGGAGGAATTATCTTCCATGCCTTAAAAAAAGCCCCAGCTCACATGGGATGATATTAATGGGGTGGCTATCACAGAGTTTATGTGTTTATTAAATGACAGTTTTCTGATTGATGGACTAGAATTGGCAATAATGGTGGGGTTTTTTTGTTCTGAGTATTCACAAGTGTTAAGAAGTCTCACCATATGGAAAAGATGCTACACTTCAGGTAGTAACTAGTTTTTAAGGAAAAAAATAAAGGTCTGTTTTTGAGGAAAAGAGTAAGGCTACACGCAACAATAACACAACCTTAAGCTTGAAAAACAACTCCACTTTCACCAGTCCTATGAAACATTATCTACAACACTGGAAATTATCTTACTCACCAAACATTCTCAAATATCCAATTTTTAAATAAAAATTGTGACAAAAAACCAGGCTTTACTTTGTCAAAGAGAAAAGCAAAGTTGAAATTTCTTACATGTGTACTGTACAGTCTTAAAAAGAAATACTATTTTACAGTAAAAATATGTAGATTCTGACTTTCTTTTGATCACATTGATGTAATTCTTCCAATTTAATTTGAATTATTCTCAGCATACTCTGGTGAAAACCTTGAGACAATCTCTTTTGAGCAACAAAGCTGAATGATAATTCTATGCTACTGTTTTACACTTAATTTAATTGTAACTCTACTGCTTTGATCAACAGCTGTTCTTTGTTTTAAAAAATGAATGAAAAGCCCTAACCAGATATAAATGGCTTACAGTATCCACACTTCTAGTTTTTAGGGTCTGCTTTTCTGTCTGCTTCTCAGTTTGACCATTTATATCTGGTTAGGGCTTTTCATTCATTTTTGTAATTTGTGTCATTTCTGTGAAAGAAGTCCTTCACTAAAAAAATCCAAGAATGCCTTAATGACTCTGCTCTTCTAGTTCTGCTAAAAGTCAATATATGTGACCCTGCAGGTCATGGAAGAGGTTTTGAGACTCTGAAATCTTAATACACTTTGATCCATGATATACTACCAAGGGGAAGAGAGGGACCACTTTTGTAGGCAAATGGTGAAAACAGCGGGTTTGCACATGTGAGGAAAAGCAGTGGAAATTGCTCTCCTTTAAGATGGCTTTGTCCATTTGCAAGCAAAGCTGCACACTCGCTACCTGATTTTGCTACACTTCACCAGAACTGATCTCCTACAGAAAGTGTGAAGGGACAAGGACTCTCCTGCAGCAACAGCTCACATAACTCCAGGTTACAGGGCTAATGAAACTGCCAGCTGCTTCTGAAGACTGTTGAAACCACATCTTCTTTAGCACAGACAGCAAATCCCAGACA